>CABFOW010000975.1:31395-57752 GCA_902141385.1 Timema californicum
GGAATGCCAAGCCTCCAGCGTGGTTCGGATTCCACGTTAAACTGTAGGTCCTCCATTTCATCTCACAATCACCCTACCATTACACATTAGCGTAAGTGCGTATAACCCGAACGGGTAGTAAGACGCGGTGCTAATAATAATAATAATAATAATAATAATAATAATAATAATAAACCGAAGGTCCCGGGTTTTATTCCCGTGTCCAGGTGTCTTTTTACAATTTTCAAATTATGAAATTCACTTTTAGTTTGTCTAGCCTTCTAAATTCAGATAACAATATTGATACAAAAATTAAAATGTAACTTTTATTTACGAATTCAAGTTTTATCAAAATAATGTATATGTTGTAGAAACGTGACATTTTTTTCACCAAAAATAGTCCTCAAATTCAACAACAAGATATTTGTTTGAACATCCGATTGTTTGTTTTTTGACGGGATATATTAATTTTATCATTTTTTAAATTATTATTGACATGTTGTTGGTGGGCTTTATTTCCAGTTCTTTTAATACTCTGTTATGTCCAGCTTTGAATATTTAATAATAATATTTAGCACGGCGTCTTACTACCCGTTCGGGTTATACGCTTTAAGTACTAATTACTCTAATGTATTAGAGGAAGTGAACCCGCATTTGTGTGGAGGGAGAGTGGAAAACCATTTAGGAAAAACCACCCCCTTTTCACCCGATCGATATTCGAACCTCGATCTCTCCGTCCTCAACAGTCGAGCTCAACACGACAAGCGCGTTAGCCAACTACGCCACCGAGGCGGGTTCCAGCTTTGAAGTAAATAGAAGATGTATCTTGTTTGTACGAACACAATATTCGGCACGTCCGTCACCATTACTATCTAGTATGTTGCAGTTTGCTCTGTTTCACACTTCATCTGTCGAACACATATCCACCACATACCTGTCTACATATCACATATGCATGGTGTTCCGATTTATGTGGGAAGTAACTTGGGTGTGGGCTGTGGACCACCAAACAAAATGTCTTTAAAGACATAACTTTGTACTTTGTTCGATGGTTCCTGAGAAAGAGAAAATTCTTCTGCTGGAATTGTTAATGGGCCCATTTGACACACCCCTGTTCGTGTAGTAACAGCCCTCGCTGTGTATCAGAAGTGATACATCACTTACAAGAGGTGCAACAAGGGGTGTATCGTATAGGGATATGTAACAATTCCAGACACTCTTTGGTGGCCTCATGGTCTAAGGCGCTACACTCGCAATAGACTATATCACCGATGACAGGGATTTAGGGGTTCAAACCTCTGTCAAGGTGTACTTAGTTGGGGTTTTTTCAAAAATGGGTTCCCACTTTACTTCCATTCAAATGCGGGTACTCTCTCTCTCTCTAAATATAACCTTCCTGATTCTTAGCCCCTTAGAGTAATTAGTAAATTAGTAAACTAATTACGTTAATGGTTTTAAGGATAAGGATGGTTATCTCAGTACGATCAAGATTCAAACCACAATATCCCCGTTATTGGTAATATATCATTTTGCAAGAGTAACGCCTTAGACCATTCGACCACCAAAATGTGTCACATATTAATTAAGCTAATATGGTCGTGATGAGTAAGGTAGAATTTAAAGGGATGACAACCAGTCAGAATTCGAACCTTGACCTCCCCTTCACTGGAAAATCAGAATAAATGAGATTGATATCTATACCGCGTATCCACCGGCGCGGATTAAGGAATAGTATTATTATTATTATTTAGCACCGCGTCTTACTACCCGTTCGGGTTATACGCTTTAGGTACTAATTACGCTAATGGATTAGGAATTTGGAAGGTTGAATTAGAGGGAGTGAACCCGCATTTGCGTGGATGGAGAGTGGAAAACCACATAGTAAAAACCACCCTCAGTTCACCCGACAAAGATTCGAACCCCGTCCTCAGCAGTAGAACTCAACACAACTAGCGCGTTAGCCAACTACGCCACCGAGGCGGGTAAGGAATAGTAAAAAAGGTTATTTAATATTAATTTATACTAAAGTTAATAATCCAAAAATTTAAGCAACTAATGGATTATTAATTTTAAGATACATTAATGTTAAATATGTTTTATAACAGAGCCTATATAATATCCTATTCAGTATACTGTATTTATTTTCATCCATGGTTAGAGTTATTTTCCATAAATCTGAAGAACCTTGGTTCGATTCCGGAAGATTAGGCGTGTTTGATGTAAGGTTCAAGTTTGCTTGTAAGTCATATGCAGATATGAACACTTTAAAATACTCCAATTCATTTTGCACCTGTGTGACCACCCTAATCAAAATAAAAGCTTTCATCTAAATTTTCATAAACGGTAAAAAAAAAAAGTGTTTTGACAAGAGCAAGCTCTCTAAAAGGTAATAGTCATATGGGAAGTTTCGCGTTTGTAGGTTGTAAACTTTCCTGGAAGTATTGGATCAGAAGTAGATCCTATTGGAATCGTTGAGAAGAGATGGCTCGTCTACCATGTAATCATCCTCTTATTGCTGTCGTAAAAGTAGAATATGTTATTTCCATAGCTTATTTTCTTGCATCCGTTTTCAAATTGCCAGATATTATTAGTTTAACTGTTATTTCTGGCTCTGAAGTTGCGTTGTTGCTACTAGCGCACGGTGTTTGGAAACTAACGGCCCAAACTGCACATATAGTTTGTTTGAACTAAAAGTAATACAAAATCCCCTTACACTTACATCCGGAAAACTATACTAATACCATTAAATGTTGTTTAAAGTCTCGGCATACAGTGCTGAGAGAGCAAAGCTGTTCAAGCATGCGTGTATAACAGGTTGTATAGGAGCTAGGCGTGCGGCACTATACACCTCGACATCTTTGAACACGGCAACAGAACATAACACAATTAACAGTAAACAACACAACAGTACATATAGAAATGGGAACACGTTCCGAGGGTCATCATTAACGGTCCTACATCACAGAACGGGCTTGCCATTATTACATTTGCGGTGCCACGCGCCTAACTCATATGCAACTTGTTGTACACGCATGCTTGATCAGCTTTACTCTCCCGGCGCTGTAAGACGAAACTTTGGAAACAAATTAATAGTTATTATTATTATTATTAGTACCGCGTCTTACTACCCATTCGGGTTATACGCACTTACGCTAATGTGTAATGGTAGGGTGATTGTGAGATGAAATGGAAGACCTACAGTTTAACGTGTAATCCGAACCACGGTGGAGGCCTGGCATTCCTCACATTCACAAGAAGTCTTGTCAGAGGTGAAGGAAGGGTTTGGTAATCAGATAAATCTGTGCCGGGACCGAGGATTGAACCCCGGCTGCCAGCATAGAAGTCTGACACCTTACCCCTAGACCGCCAGGTCACCCAATTTAATAGTATTATCATAGTTTTCTGGATGTAAGTGGATTGTGATTTTGTTTTACTTTTGGTTCAAACTCTATGGGCATTTAGGGCTGTGCGATTTCGATTACGCTGTATAGCCTATCCTATGTTGTATAGTACATCCATCCCTTATTGGGCCTTTCCGACCATGTATTGTAAGCGAAAAATGGCCACGCAGACGTTCAGCAATAACGCAATATTTAATTATAAGATGCGTTATTTAAAAATATATTTCACGCTAAATTAAAGTCGAAAGATTCCATTAGGGCTCTTTTTCCTTAATAACCATATACCTAGTTTTAATTTTATCAATAGAAACTAATTGAGGGAAACTGTAATATTAGCTCAATCTAAACGATTTTTTAAGCATATTCCTTGAGTTAAGCGAAGAGGCTTGATGAAAAAATGGGTTCTAGATCTACCCTTCCTCTTAACAAATACAACCATTTTTTAATAGGCTCTCAACAGTAAATGTTCAGATATTGGATAACTAGCAGCGAGCTCTCCTGTTTAGCTTGAGATCAGAAGTTTCGTTGTTTTCGTTCCCTTATTTATCATTTAATTGACAAAGAGTAGCTGTAGGTGAAGAGCGAAAGGGAGTATAGGCCGAGAGATGATAGAAAATTAGTTCCAGAAAACGACATAGGCCATTGTATTTTAACGCGTGTGGCCTGACAGCGATTGATACTTTATCGGCAATTGAGGCTGGAAATTGATAAATATTTATATTATATACTATTTTTATTTTTAGCTCCACATATTACTTACTATCCGTTCAGGTTGTACTCCTGTGTAATAATTAAGCTAATATGTTAAGAAAAATTAAGGTTGAATTTAGGGAAATGTACCGGCATTTGCGTGTTGAGAAAGTGGGAAACTGTTTAGTGAAAAGCTCTGTAAAGCTTTGGCTATGAAAAATTTATATTTATTCCTAAAACAGTTGTTCCCTGTTTTTCTAACAGTTTCTTTTTTAATTCCAAATGGAATAATTCAGGGTTTGTATGAATTTTATTCCCTATCCTCTGTTTTGTTTGATAAAGGCAACGATGCCAAAATCTTATTCAATTTGTATTAAAATTAATGTATAAATGTATGTCTGACTACTTCTACTAGAGAAGACAGAAAAAACGAAGAAGATGTCACCTTTGTGCATTGGACTCTTCTCACATTTTGCCTCTTTCCCTACTTGGGAATTCTTCGTTATATTCCCACTTATTAGCTTATTTTTCCTCTTACTTTATTTTTACCAATTTCTATTAATTTAAAATTATTTAGCCACTGGTTCACATAATTTTTAAACATTTTATATTTTACAGTGTAATCTTTCGTTCTTTCTTCAGGCGAACAAATTTCTTTAACTTTCATTCTTCTCAGAATTTCATATTGGCTTAATTATTTCAGGCCACGTGTCAATATCAAAGAGTGAACTGATTTCCATTTATTATAATAAAATATAATACTCATCATTATCAACTGTTTCCGACACGAGGTCAGGTCAGTTCAGTAATATGCCTCCATTTTCCTCTATCCTTCCACCATTCTTTCTCCATTAATATATTTCATTCTTCTCCTCTCACTTGCACACTTTCGGTTATATGATCCTCCCATATCTTTGTTGGCCTCCTTTGCGGTATTTTTCCTACATACTTCATTCCCATCGTTTCATTTGGCATCCTCTCCTTCTTCATCCTCATTACATGACCATATCATCTCAGTCTTTCATCCTCTACTATCTCATGTACTCCAACATCCTCATTACATGTCCATACCATCTCAGTCTTGCTTCCTCTACCGTCTCATGTACTCCAACATCCTCATTACGTCTCCATACCATCCTAGTCTTGCTTCCTCTACTATCTCATGTACTCCAACATCCTCATTACATGTCCATACCATCTCAGTCTTGCTTCCTCTACTATCTCATGTNCATACTCACTATCAATATATATACACATTGTTTTGGCCAAAATAAATAAAATATTGCTCCAGTACAGATATAAAATATAATTGTCTTCACATGATGACCTCAAAATTTCTTGAATATCTTTCAAGGATTTACTTGAATATATTGAGAAATTTGTCTCTTCATTTAAAAAGTTTGTTAGATAATGCCGCCATGCTCATGATGACAGATATTCAGGAACTGTTGATATCACCAAGTGAAGAAAATTAAACTCCATTTTTGTACTGGAGCAATATTTTATTTATTTTGTACAAAAAAAAAAGGTTTTGCCATAAAAAAGGCAAAAACACCTGCCTTTTCTCGTGTCCCCTTTCATACCATCTTGAGCATTAAAATTAAACGTGGAGTAAAGTTATTGTACATCATAAACATCGTTGTTGTAAGTTACTTCTGAAAAACTTCACTCTTAACATTATCTTTCTCTATTTGTCTCCTTATCTCTCTCTTTCTCTCTCTCTCTATCTCTATCTCTCTCTCTCTATATATATATATATATGTGTATATATAAAGTGAGGTTAGGCTGGTTGGAGTAAAAATAAATAAATTATACCATTCTTTTTGGATGCAAAATTTCTTAAACGAAAAAATAAATAAATGTTTGAGTGCTTTCTCTTGATTAATGAATTTCTTAGTAATAAAAAAGATGAATATTGAAGTTGTAGATTTGAGAGATGTTTTTAATGGACAATATCGCATCTGTGAGGTAACAGCTCTTAGGAGAAGATATCCAGGGTAGAATGACTGATCTTTTGTTTTGAGTTCTACTTTTAGATTTCAAGATCAATATTTAAATCGTTGTCTTGTACACTCAGGTTAAATAAAATCATCTCTAAGACGCGTTTAACCCGAATCGGTATCCACACGGCTCAAGTATTCAGTCTCTTGCAATATGTTGGATTGTCAGTGACACGGAGGGTTGAGGTTGGATTCATGGCTGTATGCACAATCGATGATTCTCAACAAATTATCTATTATTGTAGATTTAAAATCCCCTAACCACGTTAAATAATTGGGTAAACTTCAACTAAGCTACCATCTTCACACCAATCCTTTAGATGAAACCGTTATATTATACTACTATAAAGCCACATGGCTGACTTACTCACTGACATTAATGTTTACCCACTTCCGGATGAGCTAGAAACTAGAAATTTGGCAAAATTATAGCTTCTAGCCTGTAACTGACGGCGTAGTTCCAAAAAGTTAAAATTTTTAACCCCCGAAAAAATTTCAAAATGGTGAAGCAACTTTAAAGACGGCGTGGACATTTTTTTGGAGGTCTCTTGTGGCTAAACGGTAAGACCTATCAAAAAACAGCTCTGGAATTACATTAGTTTACATTCACTTGCAAAGAAAACTCACTGGGGGTTTGGGGTGGATCCCCCAACGAGCAAAGCGAGTAATATATTATGACATTGAACGTACATTCGCAAGCCGCAAAACAAGGCGAAGAAAGTCTTCGTTGCTAAATCATTGATGAGGCAATCCAGGAGAGCATCTATGTTGTGCGGGTTGACTACAATAAGGCGCGTCTATGAAAGTTTTTTTTATTATCGTGTTTTACTAACCGTTCGGGTTAATACGCTTATGTACTAATTACACTAATTTTTTATGGATTAGAGAAGTTATATTTATAGGAAGTGCACCCGCATACTACGTGGAGGGTGAGAGGAAAATAATTTTGGAGAACCACCCTCAATGCACCCGACCGAGATTTGAACCTCCATCTTCCCGTCATTGGCAGTCTAGTCTACTGTCAGGGTAGCGGCTTAGACTATGCAGCCATCGAAGCGGCTACCATGCATGTCTTCAGGCATATAGATTTTATTAGTATTTTATTTACACTCAGTTTACTCTGAAAGGTAGCAAGCAGTCTTGCCTTGACGGACTATACGATGGACCTATCTGATAAGCTACTCCATAGTGAAGTGATGTAAGGTAAGCTTGTTACTTTTCAGGATCGACAAAAAGTAGAACAAGGCTTCAAAATAGAAAATATATTTGTTGGAGAACTATATTTACAGTTCAGCTAAATAAGGTAATGATTTCTGAAATATTACGCCGAGAGAATGAAAAAAAAATTTTTTTTAAGAGTTATTTTGAAATAAAATAAAATTATATATGTTTCGTAAAAGTTAAAAAAAAAATTGTGATTATATGACAGTTTGGTATATATACATATATATATATATATATTTGTGATATATATATAACAATTTGAGATATATATATATTTATACATATATATATATTATATATATATATTTATACATATATATATTATATATATATATATATATACACCAAATGTTATATAATCATTAAGCGCAAATATTTTTTAACTTTTCCGAAACATATCTAGTTTTATTTTCTTTCAAAGTAACTCTTAAAAATATTTTTGTTTTTCATTCTCTCGGCGTAATATTTCATAAATCAAGACCTTCTTAACTGAGCTGTAAATATAGTTCTCCAACAAATATATGTTCAATGTTTGTAGAATTCAATGTGAATTATTATTTAGGATAAATATAAAAAAGATTTTATAAAGTGATAAATAACTTTAATGTTTAATAAAGAGGCAAATTGAAATGGAAATTGTCAATTTAACATTACTTAACAGTTATATTAAACAACCAATGTTGGATATAAATTATTAAATAGAAAGAGACATTACATAGAATAAGTTTAAAAATGTCATTGAACAACATATAAATTAACAAACATTAAAAAACTTTTAAAAACACATTAAAATGTGAGTCATTAGACAAGTGAACATATATTACATTTAGATTATAGATTAACAGACTATATCAAAAGATTGTTCATGACTGGGATGATATTTGTAATCATTTAATTGAAGCAGTGAAAAGAATAAGTTAAATTTGAAAAATTGACAATATTAAATAATTGAAATTAAAAAATTTTTAGGTTATATTATTGAATTCATTTCCTTAACTGAGTCCCTTGCTCCTTTTGTAGGCCTACAATTTATATGTTGTTCAATGACATTTTTAAACTTATTCTATGTAATGTCTCTTTCTATTTAATAATTTATATCCAACATTGGTTGTTTAATATAACTGTTAAGTAATGTTAAATTGACAATTTCCATTTCAATTTGCCTCTTTATTAAACATTAAAGTTATTTATCACTTTATAAAATCTTTTTTATATTTATCCTAAATAATAATTCACATTGAATTCTACAAACATTGAACATATATTTGTTGGAGAACTATATTTACAGCTCAGTTAAGAAGGTCTTGATTTATGAAATATTACGCCGAGAGAATGAAAAACAAAAATATTTTTAAGAGTTACTTTGAAAGAAAATAAAACTAGATATGTTTCGGAAAAGTTAAAAAATATTTGCGCTTAATGATTATATAACATTTGGTGTATATATATATATATATATAATATATATATGTATAAATATATATATATAATATATATATATGTATAAATATATATATATCTCAAATTGTTATATATATATCACAAATATATATATATATATATGTATATATACCAAACTGTCATATAATCACAATTTTTTTTTTAACTTTTACGAAACATATATAATTTTATTTTATTTCAAAATAACTCTTAAAAAAAATTTTTTTTTCATTCTCTCGGCGTAATATTTCAGAAATCATTACCTTATTTAGCTGAACTGTAAATATAGTTCTCCAACAAATATATTTTCTATTTTGAAGCCTTGTTCTACTTTTTGTCGATCCTGAAAAGTAACAAGCTTACCTTACATCACTTCACTATGGAGTAGCTTATCAGATAGGTCCATCGTATAGTCCGTCAAGGCAAGACTGCTTGCTACCTTTCAGAGTAAACTGAGTGTAAATAAAATACTAATAAAATCTATATGCCTGAAGACATGCATGGTAGCCGCTTCGATGGCTGCATAGTCTAAGCCGCTACCCTGACAGTAGACTAGACTGCCAATGACGGGAAGATGGAGGTTCAAATCTCGGTCGGGTGCATTGAGGGTGGTTCTCCAAAATTATTTTCCTCTCACCCTCCACGTAGTATGCGGGTGCACTTCCTATAAATATAACTTCTCTAATCCATAAAAAATTAGTGTAATTAGTACATAAGCGTATTAACCCGAACGGTTAGTAAAACACGATAATAAAAAAAACTTTCATAGACGCGCCTTATTGTAGTCAACCCGCACAACATAGATGCTCTCCTGGATTGCCTCATCAATGATTTAGCAACGAAGACTTTCTTCGCCTTGTTTTGCGGCTTGCGAATGTACGTTCAATGTCATAATATATTACTCGCTTTGCTCGTTGGGGGATCCACCCCAAACCCCCAGTGAGTTTTCTTTGCAAGTGAATGTAAACTAATGTAATTCCAGAGCTGTTTTTTGATAGGTCTTACCGTTTAGCCACAAGAGACCTCCAAAAAAATGTCCACGCCGTCTTTAAAGTTGCTTCACCATTTTGAAATTTTTTCGGGGGTTAAAAATTTTAACTTTTTGGAACTACGCCGTCAGTTACAGGCTAGAAGCTATAATTTTGCCAAATTTCTAGTTTCTAGCTCATCCGGAAGTGGGTAAACATTAATGTCAGTGAGTAAGTCAGCCATGTGGCTTTATAGTAGTATAATATAACGGTTTCATCTAAAGGATTGGTGTGAAGATGGTAGCTTAGTTGAAGTTTACCCAATTATTTAACGTGGTTAGGGGATTTTAAATCTACAATAATAGATAATTTGTTGAGAATCATCGATTGTGCATACAGCCATGAATCCAACCTCAACCCTCCGTGTCACTGACAATCCAACATATTGCAAGAGACTGAATACTTGAGCCGTGTGGATACCGATTCGGGTTAAACGCGTCTTAGAGATGATTTTATTTAACCTGAGTGTACAAGACAACGATTTAAATATTGATCTTGAAATCTAAAAGTAGAACTCAAAACAAAAGATCAGTCATTCTACCCTGGATATCTTCTCCTAAGAGCTGTTACCTCACAGATGCGATATTGTCCATTAAAAACATCTCTCAAATCTACAACTTCAATATTCATCTTTTTTATTACTAAGAAATTCATTAATCAAGAGAAAGCACTCAAACATTTATTTATTTTTTCGTTTAAGAAATTTTGCATCCAAAAAGAATGGTATAATTTATTTATTTTTACTCCAACCAGCCTAACCTCACTTTATATATACACATATATATATATATATAGAGAGAGAGAGATAGAGATAGAGAGAGAGAGAAAGAGAGAGATAAGGAGACAAATAGAGAAAGATAATGTTAAGAGTGAAGTTTTTCAGAAGTAACTTACAACAACGATGTTTATGATGTACAATAACTTTACTCCACGTTTAATTTTAATGCTCAAGATGGTATGAAAGGGGACACGAGAAAAGGCAGGTGTTTTTGCCTTTTTTATGGCAAAACCTTTTTTTTTTGTACAAAATAAATAAAATATTGCTCCAGTACAAAAATGGAGTTTAATTTTCTTCACTTGGTGATATCAACAGTTCCTGAATATCTGTCATCATGAGCATGGCGGCATTATCTAACAAACTTTTTAAATGAAGAGACAAATTTCTCAATATATTCAAGTAAATCCTTGAAAGATATTCAAGAAATTTTGAGGTCATCATGTGAAGACAATTATATTTTATATCTGTACTGGAGCAATATTTTATTTATTTTGGCCAAAACAATGTGTATATATATTGATAGTGAGTATGAGGGTGATCGTGAGTATGAGAGTGAGAGTGATAGTGAGTATGGGGGAGAGAGTGAGTAGGAGGGTGTGGCAACATTGGAAACGCTTAAACTTAAATTAAGCCTAATTAACCAAACTCTGGTGACTCTCCTTTTGAGAAAAATATCCACGGTACCAGCCGGGAATTGAACGCCGGACCCCTAGGATCGTAGTCAGGTGCACTGACCACTAAGCCATGGGGCCGAACATTAATTTATATTATTATTATTATTATTATTAGCACCGTGTCTTACTACCCGTTCGGGTTATACGCACTTACGCTAATGTGTAATGGTAGGGTGATTGTGAGATGAAATGGAGGACCTACAGTTTGACGTGGAATCCGAACCACGGTGGAGCCCTGGCATTCCCCACATTCACAAGATGTCTTGTCAGAGGTGAAGGAGGGGTTTGGTAATCAGATAAATCTGTGCCGGGATCGAGGATTGAACCCCGGCCGCCAGCATAGAGGTCTGACACCTTACCCCTGGACCGCCAGGACACCATACAGTTCAAAAAAATTATGCTCTATTTAAACTAAACATACAGGATTTTCTTGTAACGCTAAAAACTATATATATATATTATTTTATGACCATATTTTACCTCTTTGTGTTATTTTTGGATATTTTAAGTGCAAACCTGAATGCATATTTCAAGGGTTTTTTTTAGGGTATAAACGTTTGAGCCTTTCGAGTAAAAATTACTTGGTGTTTGTCAGCTATACTTTGAAAAGTTGAGAATATTTGAAGTGTCGTGGGAATCTAAAGCAAAGTATATCATCTGACACGTGAAATATCGTCTGTCTGCTCTGTAAGATTTGAAAAATCACATACCCGGATGTTCATTTTTTTCTTTCTTAGTTTAAAAAGTTGCTCAAACGCCAGTACTGGGTTAATGATCAATATTCAAATGTCTTAATTTATGTATGTATAGGGTGACCTGGTGGTCTAGGAGTAAGGTGTCAGACTTCTGTGCTGGTGGCCGGGGTTCAATCCTCGGTCCCGGCAAAGATTTATTTGATTACCAAACCCTTCCTTCACCTCTGACAAGACATATTGTGAATGTGGGGAATTCCAGGCCTCCACCGTGGTTCGGATTCCACGTTAAACTGTAGGTCCTCCATTTCATCTCACAATAACCCTACCATTACACATTAGCGTAAGTGCGTATAACCCGAACGGGTAGTAAGACGCGGTGCTAATAATAATAATAATAATAATAATATGTATGTATAAGGTATAGACTAAACTGAAGCAATGTTTTGTTTATTTTAATATTTTTAAATCACTTTTATTTTTAGAAACTGCAAACATACTGTATTTAACTCAAATTGCCTTCCATCCCACCTTAACGTCCAGTGGACTTGAAACTTTGTGTCGATTAGTTTGTAATTAATGTGCTAATTTAAACAAGTTCTGAAAGTGCGAGTTAAATATTCCTAATGAACGTAAAATAATTGCTCTGAACAGGAATTAGATAAGTTGGTAGCGTGTCAGAGTTAAGGTTCCTGGTTCAATTTCAGACATGACCAAAAAAAAGGTATCAGTGGTGAGATGTAGGGTTTCCCCCTTTCACAGTGATAAATTAACGACTGGGGGCTGGATTTTGTGTCTATTCTAGATTTAGGTTAAGATATAAGCTGTGTGCTGATCTAATAAATCGGTTCAGAAAGTCCACGTTAAATACCTCAACATTTTTCTTTTTTAAAGATAGAAAGAGAAATTGTACGAATTTGTATACATCCTGTATAACTGTTAGTTCCCTCTATTGTGATAAAAGTCCGAACCCATTATTCGTGTCATCGCCCGACGGAAAGGCCGAGATAGGCCGTACGGATATATCCTGGAGACAGCACTGATATATCCTTGATTTATTCCAAGCGGCGGTACGTTGGTTCCTGTGCTAAATTATCGAGTAACCTACGATGCCTTGTTAGCTTGTGGTTTAAATAAGGGGGGTGTTAAAGGGAGGTGGGGGGGGGGAGGTGAACCCTCGGCAATCCTGTGAAATATACGTCTCCTGTTCTTCCCCAGTTAAATACAACCTGATCTCTGCACGAAAACTCTGCCATAAATTTGCAAGAAAAAGAGAAACTACACGGTTGAATTATTATTATATTCAATGGTCGGTCGAGAGGCAGGAAACAAAACATATCATGAAGACTAAAATAAACCTCATCATTGGTGAGTTACCTGCATTTATGAGCTCTTGGAATAAATTATTATTATTATCTCCACGTCTTACTACCCGTTCGGGTTATACGCACTTACGCTAATGTGTAATGGTAGGGTGATTGTGAGATGAAATTGAGGACCTACAGTTTAACGTGGGATCCGAACCACGGTAGAGGCCTGGTGTTCCACATATTCACAAGTTGTGATTATTACACGTCTTGTCAGAGGTGAAGGAAGGGTTTGGTAATCAGATAAATCTGTGCCGGGACCGAGGATTGAATCCCGGACCCCCAGCACAGAAGTCCTACACCTCACCCCTAGACCGCCAGGTCACCCAATACACAAATACAAAGTATTTATGTGTACAACACGAACGAGTACTAAGACACGAGGATAAAAAAAATAGATACAAGGGTGAAATGCATTAAGTTCTTTGACTGTTCGTTTAAATAGGGCAACAGAATAATACTATGTTAGTTAACAATGCAAGCGCTGCACTGTGATAACATCAAACATCACATCACAACTATGAGAGATAATTTTATAAACACAACAGTAAAGTTATAACTAACATAACTATTTTACTTCACAGAATATAGTTACGAGCTCAAAATACATTAACAAATAGCCTGCCATACCGGCAAATAATATACAACTAATATTTGTGCTTGCAGTAAAACCATGTATAAAGTTTTAATTATATCTACATGTTTATTTTCCAGAATGATTATCATTTACATAAATTCATAAGTTGTCAAACCGACAAACTAAGTATAACTGAGCTGCTGTATTCATGGTTTCTCTTTCTAACTAGACCTTGTGTAGCCGGTGATTCCTTGAGATAAATTAACAATAAATGATAAAATTTAATATTTAATATTTAGCACCGTGTCTTACTACCCGTTCGGGTTATACGCTTTTAAGTACTAATTAATCTAATGGATTCGGAATTGGGAAGGTTGAATTAAAGGAAGTGAACCCGCATTTGCGTGGAGAGCGAGAGAGTGGAAAACCATTTAGGAAAAACCACCCCCAGTTCCCCCGACCGAGATTCGAACCTCGATCTCCCCGTCCTCAGCAGTCGAGCTCAACACGACAAGCGCGTTAGCCAACTACGCCACCGAGGCGGGTAAATGATAAAAATATTAATATTTATATAATGAGGGAAAGAGGAGCTTAGGATGAAGAAATAAATATTAGCCGACTTGAGATAAAGAGGACAATTCTGTGAGCTGAAGGAGCCAGAGGACAGGGTACATTGGTGGGCAAGTTCACTGTAAAAAGGAATGGATCTGTCGTAAGACAGAACACCTAATAATAATATATCACAATGGGAGATCAAAAAAAAATCTCAAATTTAATTTGAGTTTAACAAAAACCTCTCAACGAACGAAAGATAAGACAATATAATTTCATATTCCTAAATGGGACTATACTAAGGTAGGATGGAAAGGGGCACGTGGGATGGAAAGGGGCACGTGGGTTGGAAAGGGGCACGTGGGGTGGAAAGGGGCACGTGGGATGGAAAGGGGCACGTGGTATGGAAAGAAGCACGTGGGTTCGAAAGGGGCACGTGGGATGGAAAGGGGCACGTGGTATCGAAAGGGGTACGTGGGATGGAAAGAAGTACGTGGGATGGAAAGAAGCACGTGGGATCGAAAGGGGCACGTGGGATGGAAAGGGGCACGTGGGATGGAAAGGGGCACGTGGGATGGAAAGGGGCACGTGGGATGGAAAGGGGCACGTGGGATGGAAAGGGGCACGTGGGATGGAAAGGGGCACGTGGGATGGAAAGGGGCACGTGGGATGGAAAGGGGCACGTGGGATGGAAAGGGGCACGTGGGATGGAAAGGGGCACGTGGGATGGAAAGGGGCACGTGGGATGGAAAGGGGCACGTGGGATGGAAAGGGGCACGTGGGATGGAAAGGGGCACGTGGGATGGAAAGGGGCACGTGGGATGGAAAGGGGCACGTGGGATGGAAAGGGGCACGTGGGATGGAAAGGGGCACGTGGGATGGAAAGGGGCACGTGGGATGGAAAGGGGCACGTGGGATGGAAAGGGGCACGTGGGATGGAAAGGGGCACGTGGGATGGAAAGGGGCACGTGGGATGGAAAGGGGCACGTGGGATGGAAAGGGGCACGTGGGATGGAAAGGGGCACGTGGGATGGAAAGGGGCACGTGGGATGGAAAGGGGCACGTGGGATGGAAAGGGGCACGTGGGATGGAAAGGGGCACGTGGGATGGAAAGGGGCACGTGGGATGGAAAGGGGCACGTGGGATGGAAAGGGGCACGTGGGATGGAAAGGGGCACGTGGGATGGAAAGGGGCACGTGGGATGGAAAGGGGCACGTGGGATGGAAAGGGGCACGTGGGATGGAAAGGGGCACGTGGGATGGAAAGGGGCACGTGGGATGGAAAGGGGCACGTGGGATGGAAAGGGGCACGTGGGATGGAAAGGGGCACGTGGGATGGAAAGGGGCACGTGGGATGGAAAGGGGCACGTGGGATGGAAAGGGGCACGTGGGATGGAAAGGGGCACGTGGGATGGAAAGGGGCACGTGGGATGGAAAGGGGCACGTGGGATGGAAAGGGGCACGTGGGATGGAAAGGGGCACGTGGGATGGAAAGGGGCACGTGGGATGGAAAGGGGCACGTGGGATGGAAAGGGGCACGTGGGATGGAAAGGGGCACGTGGGATGGAAAGGGGCACGTGGGATGGAAAGGGGCACGTGGGATGGAAAGGGGCACGTGGGATGGAAAGGGGCACGTGGGATGGAAAGGGGCACGTGGGATGGAAAGGGGCACGTGGGATGGAAAGGGGCACGTGGGATGGAAAGGGGCACGTGGGATGGAAAGGGGCACGTGGGATGGAAAGGGGCACGTGGGATGGAAAGGGGCACGTGGGATGGAAAGGGGCACGTGGGATGGAAAGGGGCACGTGGGATGGAAAGGGGCACGTGGGATGGAAAGGGGCACGTGGGATGGAAAGGGGCACGTGGGATGGAAAGGGGCACGTGGTATGGAAAGAAGCACGTGGGTTCGAAAGGGGCACGTGGGATGGAAAGGGGCACGTGGTATCGAAAGGGGTACGTGGGATGGAAAGAAGTACGTGGGATGGAAAGAAGCACGTGGGATGGAAAGGGGCACGTGGGATGGAAAGGGGCACGTGGGATGGAAAGGGGCACGTGGGATGGAAAGGGGCACGTGGGATGGAAAGGGGCACGTGGGATGGAAAGGGGCACGTGGGATGGAAAGGGGCACGTGGGATGGAAAGGGGCACGTGGGATGGAAAGGGGCACGTGGGATGGAAAGGGGCACGTGGGATGGAAAGGGGCACGTGGGATGGAAAGGGGCACGTGGGATGGAAAGGGGCACGTGGGATGGAAAGGGGCACGTGGGATGGAAAGGGGCACGTGGGATGGAAAGGGGCACGTGGGATGGAAAGGGGCACGTGGGATGGAAAGGGGCACGTGGGATGGAAAGGGGCACGTGGGATGGAAAGGGGCACGTGGGATGGAAAGGGGCACGTGGGATGGAAAGGGGCACGTGGGATGGAAAGGGGCACGTGGGATGGAAAGGGGCACGTGGGATGGAAAGGGGCACGTGGGATGGAAAGGGGCACGTGGGATGGAAAGGGGCACGTGGGATGGAAAGGGGCACGTGGGATGGAAAGGGGCACGTGGGATGGAAAGGGGCACGTGGGATGGAAAGGGGCACGTGGTATGGAAAGAAGCACGTGGGTTCGAAAGGGGCACGTGGGATGGAAAGGGGCACGTGGTATCGAAAGGGGTACGTGGGATGGAAAGAAGTACGTGGGATGGAAAGAAGTACGTGGGATGGAAAGAAGCACGTGGGATGGAAAGGGGCACGTGGGATGGAAAGGGGCACGTGGGATGGAAAGGGGCACGTGGGATGGAAAGGGGCACGTGGTATGGAAAGAAGCACGTGGGTTCGAAAGGGGCACGTGGGATGGAAAGGGGCACGTGGTATCGAAAGGGGTACGTGGGATGGAAAGAAGTACGTGGGATGGAAAGGAGTACGTGGGATCGAAAGGAGTACGTGGGATGGAAAGGGGCACGTGGGATGGAAAGGGGCACGTGGGATGGAAAGAGGCACGTGGGATGGAAAGAAGCACGTGGGATGGAAAGGGGAACGTGGTATCGAAAGGGGTACGTGGGATGGAAAGGGGCACGTGGGATGGAAAGGGGCACGTGGGATCGAAAGGGGCACGTGGGATGAAAAGGGTCACGTGGGATGAAAAGGGTCACGTGGGATGGAAAGGGGCACGTGGGATCGAAAGGGGCACGTGGGATGAAAAGGGTCACGTGGGATGAAAAGGGTCACGTGGGATGGAAAGGGGCACGTGGGATCGAAAGGGGCACGTGGGATGAAAAGGGTCACGTGGGATGAAAAGGGTCACGTGGGATGGAAAGGGGCACGTGGGATCGAAAGGGGCACGTGGGATGAAAAGGGTCACGTGGGATGAAAAGGGTCACGTGGGATGGAAAGGGGCACGTGGGATCGAAAGGGGCACGTGGGATGAAAAGGGTCACGTGGGATGAAAAGGGTCACGTGGGATGGAAAGGGGCACGTGGGATCGAAAGGGGCACGTGGGATGAAAAGGGTCACGTGGGATGAAAAGGGTCACGTGGGATGGAAAGGGGCACGTGGGATCGAAAGGGGCACGTGGGATGAAAAGGGTCACGTGGGATGAAAAGGGTCACGTGGGATGGAAAGGGGCACGTGGGATCGAAAGGGGCACGTGGGATGAAAAGGGTCACGTGGGATGAAAAGGGTCACGTGGGATGGAAAGGGGCACGTGGGATCGAAAGGGGCACGTGGGATGAAAAGGGTCACGTGGGATGGAAAGGGTCACGTGGGATGGAAAGGGGCACGTGGTATCGAAAGGGGTACGTGGGATGGAAAGAAGCACGTGGGATGGAAAGGGGCACGTGGTATCGAAAGGGGCACGTGGGATGGAAAGGGGCACGTGAAAACGTCAAGCGTTTTTTCAGTTGTGATAGCAATACTTTTTCTTTTCTGAAATTAAATCAAATTAAATATTTCTACAATAATATCAACAGTTCTTGAATATCTGCCATAATGATATTATTTTCTTTTGATGAGAAATTATTTTAAATGAGGAGAAAAATGTATCATCGAGTACTAGTAAGCCCTTCACAAATATTAAAATATTGTTGAGACCCACTTCAGTGGCTCAACAGTCTAGGGTGTCACACTCGTATTGGACTGGCCTGCTGATGACGGGAAGACTGGGGTTAAAATTCCGGTCGGGTCCACTGAGGCTGGTATTTTCCTAAATTTGTTTCCCACTCTCTTTAAAGGCAAATGCGGGTATAGTACATCTAGAATGCTTCCTTTCTCATACCTAGCCCTTACAATATGCGTATAACCTGAACAGGTAGTAAGATGCGGTGATAGAAGTACAACTGTTGATATCATCATGTGAATAAAATTAAACTCTTTTATGTTTCGACTGTAGAAACATTTTCATTTACTTTACTGGAAAAAATGCTTGTAATAAAAATTACAAAAAGGTTTACTATAACTCGTTCTCCCTGCCATCTCGCCTTAACGATGCTAGCCATCTCTAAAGTTGATTAATACAATATTTTTGTTTCAAAATGTATAAAAAGCTAGTAAATGTTTAAAGGTAAAAGTAGAAGCTGGCTGGTGGTGGTGGAGTTCCGAGATCGAGTCTCGGCCGAATATACTAATAGGGTTTTTTTCCTAAGCTTTTTTCCATTTTACCTTAATGCTAATGTGTGAATATGTCCTCTAATTCTACTTTCCTTATCTCTACCCCAACATTGTTAAGGGGTGACCTGGTGGTCTAGGGGTAGGGTGTCGGACTTTTGTGATGGGGTCCGGGTTTCAATCCTTGGTCCCAGCACATATTTATCTGATTACCGAACCCTTCCTTCACCTCTGACAAGACATCTTGTGAATGTGGGGAATGCCAGGCCTCCACCGTGGTTCGGATCCCACGTTAAACTGTAAGACCTTCATTTCATATCACAATCCCCCTACCATTACACATTAGCGTAAGTGCGTATAGCCCGAACGGGCAGTAAGACGCAGTGCTAATAATAGTAGTGTTAAGATGCCAACAGCCGATGGGCTGGCACAAAATAAATTACTATTTAATCATTGAAGTTGATTTATTAGAGTATTTATAATATTTACTAAAAGTTTTTTTAGCACTGTTTCTTAATACCAGTTCAGGTTACACACATATGTACTAAAATTAAGATAATAGTTTTATAGATTATAAAGATTATATTTATAGGAAGTGTACCCACATTTGCGTGGATGAAGAGTGGGAAACTATTTCGGGGGAAAAAACCTCACTACCCCCGAATGAGTTTCTAACCTTGATATTCCCTTCATGGGCAGTCTTGTCCCCTGCGAGAGTAGCAAATTGCCCGACACTTAAGCTCAGTCAGTAAAGTGTATGTCTAGTGTTCTTAATGTCCCAGGTTCGATTCCTGACATGGCTGAAAAATGTATAATTGTTTAATTAGGGTTTTCCTTAACACAATGATTAATTAACGAGTGGGGGCTGGATGTTGTGTCAGTTTTAAATCTAAATTAATCTATAAGTAGTGTGTTGTTATAATCAGTCGGTTATTAAAGTTCATGTTATAAGCCTCAAATAAATGAAAATTAAAATAATAAAAAATTTAAAAATAATTTATTATTTAACAAGTAGATTATAAAATTTAATTAATGATTATTAGTATTACTATAATAAATGTATTATTAATAAGTTTTAGTCTTTGTTTATTGTGTTATGTTTCAATGCCTGTTTAATCCACACTATCTATTTGGTCCAACTTAACCACTGAAAATGTAATGATTATTTAGTAGTTGATATAACCGTAGCTTTATTTGTCTGTTAATATTTGTTCAACGTGAAATAATAACACCAATGAAATTTCATTATCAACTTTTTACAGCCTATGGTTGGTTCAGTTTAGTAAAATGACTCCATATTCCTCTAGCCTTTAACCAGTCTTTCTCCTTTACTCACTTTCGGTCTTATACTCTCATCTGCACACTCTCTTCTATCTTCTCCTACCATCTTTTTCTTGGTCTCTCTTGCGGCATTTCTCCTACATACTTCATCTCCATCATTTTCTTTGGCATCCTCTCCTTCTCCATCCTCATTACATGACCATACCATCTCAGTCCTGCTTCCTCTACTCTCTCATGTACTCCAACATCCTCATTACATGACCATACCATCTCAGTCTTGCTTCCTCTACTATCTCATGTACTCCAACATCCTCATTACATGACCATACCATCTCAGTCTTGCTTCCTCTACTATCTCATGTACTCCAACATCCTCATTACATGTCCATACCACCTCAATCTTACTTCCTCTACTATCTCCTGTACTCCACCCGGATAACTTCATTCCTAATCCCGTTTCTCCTCGTGACAGCTAACATGCTCCTCACGAACCTCATTACCATAGCCGCCACTTTCCTAGTCTCTCTTGCATTCAGTGGCCCATGTTTTTGTCGCATATGTTAAGGTGGGTACAAATTACACCCTGTACAACACTTATTTACATTTCAGGGGGACTTTTCTTGTCCATAGTAGGTTTCTTACACACCTATAGGACAACTCCCACCACTACTTTCCTATCCTATCTACTCCCACCCTTCACTTCAATCAATGTAATCTGATGCAGTCTGATGCTCTAAGATTCCAGTAACACTCTATCATTAGAGTGCAACATACAAAACATTATCATTCAGTCGATCTTGGTGGTCTTGGAATAAATTATAATTATAATAATGATTATTATTATTAGCACCGCGTCTTACTACCCGTTTGGGTTATACGCACTTACGCTAATGTGTAATGATAGGGTGATTGTGAGATGAAATGAAGGACCTACAGTTTAACGTGGAATCCGAACCACGGTGGAGGCCTGGCATTCCTCACATTCACAAGATGTATTGTCAGAGGTGAAGGAAGGGTTTGGTAATCAGATAAATCTGTGCCGGGACCGAGGATTGAACCCCGGAGCCCCAGCACAGAAGTCCTACACCTTACCCCTAGACCATCAGGTCACTCCTTTGAATAAAGTGCTCACCTCCAGACCCGATGTTCTTGGGTTCTAACCTAGCCGGGGTTGATGTATTTTTTCTTACGCGATAATAATCCATGACACATCCAACTACCTTCGGAGGGGAAGTGAAGCCGTCGGTCCCATATCGATTGTGGCAGGTAAAAGAACCTTGGAACGTATGTGAAAATATCTTTACGGCTAAATTGATAGGTTATTTCGCTCTTGCTCATAGAAATTCTCGTGTGCTTATACAATCAATCGGTTCAGAAAGTGCGTGTTAAATACGTTTAAGAATCAAAATACCGCGCATGATTTGCTCCAACGTGGCAGTAGTAGTTTGGGAGAGTAATAAGCATGAACTTGTGAATGTGGGGAATGCCAGGCCTCCACCGTGGTTAGGATCCCACGTTAAACTGTAGGTCCTCCATTTCATCTCACAATCACCCTACCATTACACATTAGAGTAAGTGCGTATAACCCGAACGGATAGTAAGATGCGGTGCTAATAATAATAATAAGCATGAATTAATAAAGCGAGTCGTCGGGGAGAATTTTTACAACTGAAGTGTCGGGATTTAAGAATAAATTTTTTATTTTGAATGTGACACTCTATCTCACTTTTTTCTTCTCTTATTCTATATGCACCTTATCTTAATATTCGTTCGAGCTTTCATTTTTTTAATTGTACTAATATTGTAGGTGAGAGCAAAGTAAAAGTTATAACAAATGAACTCGCATTTTTTTTTTGTGAAGGTGGAATATAAAACTAACTTGTACAAGTGGGAAATCCAGTCTCATTATACTTGACTGAGATTCGAACCTTAACCTCCTCCACCACCAGTAAATCAGACTATATGAGATTGACGTTTAGTCGAGGAAATGCATGGAAGGAGAGTGGAAAAACCTCAGTGCACCCGACAATGATCGAACCCTGATCTCTCCGTTTTCTGCAAATATTATTATATTATTTATATATAATATTGTTATTAAATTAATTATTTACTAACCATAAACTAAATTACACATTTTAAAAACCTATAGCAATGATACCCAGTTTTAGTTATTTATATATACATATTTATAAGCTATATAATTAGCGATATATTAAATATATGATTAAATTTTTTTTTCTAAAATAGTCTACCCATAGCAAAGTTCCCAAATTAAATAATCTATAAAACATGTATGAATAAATAAAATGATAATTTTAATTATTTACATACGTATAAATCAATAAAGTTATGTAATTTTGCTATATTCATTTTAAATTCGATATTTAGTTAAGCCAATATGGTTGATATAGATATTTATAATATATCATATTTAATAAAAATTGTATATATTATTTGATAAAACTATTATTAAATGACAAAGTGCTCAAAATGTAATCTGACTCCAATCATCCTACCATTTTTTGTTGTTGTTGTTCGCCATTGACAGGGAGAAAAGCAAAAAGGAATGAGTTAATATAATTCCGGTTGCGTGTCCGACCGGGACGAGGGATAGAGAGATAGGGCGGGGGAACGAGAGGTCATAGGTTCGAGTCACGATCACGGCACACGAAAACGTGTTCGGCCAGCTGTTAAATTAAACAGCACTTCCCCCTTTCCGTCATATCGCGCGGTCAGTCGGCGGGGGAAGAGTATGTGTGTGGAGGAGGAAGGTTTGAAGGTAGATTTCACTGGAGGGGGTGAATTGAGGGTGGCGGTTGAGGAAAGAGGATGATATCCGTTTAAAATATCCTCACGCTCTAGTTATAAGGGATCTTGTGGCCTTGGAAAGTGGGGGGAGGGGAATTATCTCTCAGCAAATTGGGGGAGGGGACGAGTAAAGTCGCGTTCATATGAGCAGAAAATGAAAGCCGCAAAGACCAAGGGGGAAAAAAAATCTTGAAAATAACAATCACAGTTAAAATTTCCGATAAAAGCTCACATGATGTGTTTAAAGGACGCGCGCGGTTTACAAATATTAGCTGAACTCTTTTTAAAAAATAAGGAGTTCATATTATTACTTTACGGATGTGTTCACTAAAATAAAATGACGCCATTACATTTTTCGAGTTTTTCTCGTTTTGTATTTGTTGTTTTAGGTAAAGTATCTTCAGTGATTTATGTAGGATGTACCTTTAATTGACTACAATGTACGTTTATGATAAATTAGTTAAAGTTATACTAAGACATTGCGTATTTTCACAAATTATTTATATATTATATACATAATATAGCCTATAATAAAGGATCTTATATAATGTTATATATATATATATTACACACTCCGGTGTTCGTATGGTCTAACGCGCTATTCTGGCAATAGACTACTCTGATGATGATGGAAAAATCGATTCTCGAATATCGTTCGGGTGTATTAAGAGTGGTTTTTCCAAAAAGGATTTTACATTCTCCCTTTATTAAAATGTCAGTACACTTCTTTTAAATATAACCTTCCTAATCCCTAAGCCATTAATGTAATTTGGGTAGTATGATATATATATATATATACCCTATATATTACTTTGTACCCTAATATTAAAAATAAGTGAAAATTCAACGAAATTGTCAAAATTGTTAACGAAATTTGTCTCCCGGTTTTTTGTTTTAGGTCAATTATCCTTATTTTAAATTTATTTTATTTTATTTTAAAGATGTACAAATGTATATTATAATTTATTAACTAGAACAATGTGCATTGTGTATCATAAGAATTATTTAAATAATATGGATATCATATTGTTATTGATATTGATTATACATCAATTAATTATAATTGTGTGCTCTTTAATTAAATAAAATTTAATAAAAAATTGTTCCAGACTTATTTTTGTGGAAATTTATTTTTTGGTGTTTTGTTGCGTCCGTGAATATTCCATAAATATTTAATTTTTCTACATTCGTTCTCGTCCTGCGTAGAGTTAAAATATAAATATTATTTAGATCACGATTCACCAGATTAGCTTTATTATGCCGTTTAATTCAATTAAAAATTAATTTGGGACAGATTTCAAAAAAATGGGACGCAAACAAATAGGATAATACTGTTAATTAAGGGACGTTGAAATAATATAATTATATAATCTTAAGTCTTTGATCTAATCAAATATAACCAAGATAAAATATTTTCTTCCTAAGCGTGATTCTCAGTATTTTCTTTAAATGTACTAACTATTTTGTTAGTTTTTTTATTATGTTTCACATTTATCTGTTCAGACTATACGGCTATGTACTAATTACTAATGGGTTAGGCAATAGGAAGGCTTAATTCAGAGGAAGCGAACCTATTTAGGAAATCCACCCTAAGTGCACTCGACTGGGATTGAAATCCGATCTCCCCCTATTTGGCAATCTAGTCTAACACGAGATTAGTGCGTTAGACCACGCGTCTACTGAAGCGCGTAGTAAATCTATTAATAAATATAATGTTAAACGTGTTAACAAAAATAAAAACTATCTTCAAAGAATAAGACGTTGATCACAATTGTGTTAAATTTAGCAATGGAAACCAAAAATTAATATGCATGTATTGATAAAATAAAATAGAGGAGCTAGAAAATTTGTGCGGGGATTTTTTTTTTCATCGCCTCTTACAATGTTTAACCTAGGAAGGAGGTATATCTTAGATAAAATGTACCCGAATTTGTGTGGATGAAAAAAGAGATCATTAAGAGGAAAAATAACAGTCACCTAGCCATGATCTGATCCCCTACCTCCCCTTTATCGGTAAACCAAAATAGACATATTTGACGTTGAATTCGCGTTTCTATCGAGACAGGTGTCATTAAAAATTGATTTATCAGATGCCAAAATGTTTGAGTACCGTCAAAGGATCATAATAACCACCAAAGAAAATTATGTCAAATGTAGGTTAGAATTTTGTTCCATAATTATTAATTTTTTTTAGCATCACGTCTTACTAAATGTTATAGTTACAATTTTTTTTAGGGATTAGGAAGGTTTTATTTAAATAAAATGTACCAGCATTTGCATGGGGTAGAATGGAAAACTATTTTTTTTAAAACAACCTTCAGAACACCCGGCCGAGATTCGAAACTCGCTCTCCCTTTCATGGGCGGTCTAGCCTACTGCGAGAGTAGCGCGTTAGATAATTCGGCCACCGGAGTTGGTTGTTCCATAATTATTTACGATTATTGAAAACACATACTACAACAAAATGCTATGTAGATTATATATAGCGGTGTACCTATGTGGATACCGATGGATCGTTATCGGGCGATTATTAGTGCAATTAAAAGTAATCGGTGATTATTATGTCGATTAATCGGGATTTTCTTTAATTCAAACCAAAATTTTCTAGGTAGGAATAAAGTGATCAACATCGAAAAAAAAATACATATACACACACTGCATCTGGGTTTGTGGGGCTATACAAAGATTACATAACCAGATAAAGAAATATGTTTATACCGTTGATAAAACTAACAATCTAGTTCCAACTTTCACCGGTAAGGAATGAAAAATATATATTTATTTGTATGCATACACTATTTTTGTATTAATTAAATTGACTGTTAATATCTTAAACATATTTCCCAATAGTTATTAATAAATAATCTATAATCGGGATTAATCGATGTAAATAATCGTAGCATGAATAAGTATTTTAAATAATCGGTATCTGTATCGGTACCTATTATTATTATTATTATTATTATTATTAGTAGTAGTAGTAGTAGTAGTATACGATAAAGTTACATGGCTGACCCACTCACTTCCAGATGAGCTAAAAACTTGAAATTTGGCAAACTTATAGCTTCTAGCCTGTAGCCGACGGTAAAATTCCAAAACGTTCTAAGAAAATAATATTTAACACCACAAAAAAAAAATAAATGGCAGAGCAACTTTAAAATCGGTGCGGACCTATCGTATACGGTCTCTTGTGGCTAAACGGTAAGACTTATAAAAAAAACTGCTCTGGAATTACATTAGTTTACATCCATTTACCAAGAAAACCCACTGTGGGTTTGGGGG
>CABFOW010000975.1:59005-69719 GCA_902141385.1 Timema californicum
CAAACCCTTCCTTCACCTCTGACAAGACATCTTGTGAATGTGAGGAATGCCAGGCCTGCACCGTGGTTCGGATTCCACGTTAAACTGTAGGTCCCCCATCTCATCTCACAATCACCCCACCATTACACATTAGCGTAAGTGCGTATAACCCGGACGGGTAGTAAGACGCGGTGCTAATAATAATAATAATAATAATAGTTGAGCCACTCACTCAAGTTTCTATTCTTTATTTTCTGCTAATGTTTGAATCAAGTTTTTTAATAGCGGTCCAACAAACTGTAGTCAGACTATAACATATCTAGTCCCACCTGGCGGTGGCGCTTGCATATGCAGACATGCGATACTGATGAATGGCGTGTGATGTGAAAAGCCTCAGTAAATTAACTCCGGTTATTACCGCTAGGGTATACTCACAAGATGGTTGGGGCAGGGAGGGGGGCTAGCGTTTGTCAGGTTATAGCGTTGGGGGAGTGAAAAGTGGTTTTATATTGCATCCAATCATGACTTAAAATAGAGCAACTTGGGTTTATAAAGCCTGGGTTTTTATACAAAAGTTTAATGTAAACTTTTTTCCTCTTGGTCTTGGTCTTTTTTTTTTGTTTCTAAACTATAGATTTCCCATTATGAATGATCATACGCTAGAGGTCATTATTTTTTTAATAGACCGGATTTTCTGGTACCTGGGGTCAGGGTTTGAATCTCGACCCTGTGTACTAGGCTAGGGGATAGTTTTCTACGTATAGTTATATACCTTTAGTACTAATGAGGGTACATTTCCTATAAGTTGCACTCGCATACCTGCTAAAATAACTCGTCAATAAGACTGATGTTAAAAAGTGAAACAGAAACATTAAAAGTTTAAGACGACTTATTTAATAGAAAATTGTATCTTGTTATTTTTTTATTATGTTTATTTTTTTATAATATCATACCTAGCCCTCTTTTTACAATACTACTACAAGAACGTTTGTGTATTGTGTAAAAGCTGTAATGAGCTTTCTTCAGGGCTCAAAAGCTTATCTATCGGGGTTATTAGAAACAATTTTGCGCTCGAAACAGAAATACACAATTGCAAAATTTAAAACAGTAATACTTTAATTTTTGTTTCATTTTAGAATTGACTTATTTTAAACAGGTAGCTTCTTTTTTTGTAAATTATAGTGTACTTTCTGAGAAACATTTGCTGATGACTTATCTCTCTTACTCGTTTTGTAATTTAAATATTGACGAAGACCCATCAAGTGTCAGCAATAACAGCAAACCATAACAGTAATTTCTAAGTATCATGAACAAGGTGTTTAATTATTTCCATATCGAGTAAGTTTGCTACAACACTTAATAAAACAATAATGATTTCAACTCAAAAAAGACGCAATTGCTGTTGATTGGCCGGGGACTAGACCATTGAGGGATAATATATCCCCTTCTGCTTATAAAATACGTCAGTGTTTTGTCTAGCTCGAGACGCGGCGATCACCAATTTTGATCTCATAGTGTAATGTATACTAATACTACTGTAATTCTCCTAGAGCTTCATTTCACTTGTTCCATTTCATTAGGTATATCACGAGTTTAAGAGTCACGACAGATACTCGGTACTCAAACATTAAATCAGCCCCTTCTACGAGGAACTAGATTGGCGCTTCTGTCGATTTAGAGATCTCATAGTCGGGCAACATCCCCACGGTGTTTTCTAACTCGAGACGCTCAGAAGATCGGAAGTTTGAAAGTTCGATGTCGTTACGCTACAGGGCTTAATGGCGGAGGCCAGATTTCGTGTAACCCGACTTAGAGAATCACGACCACTGGTAGAGTTAACCGACAAACATAGGAAACCATGTACGAGCGGAGTGTGGACGGAAATCAACCGAGAAGAACGGCTCTCCCGAGTATCGACCCAGGTCCTACTTACTCTAACACAGGTTACTGACACGATGTTCTTACATTCAACCTCATCTTACAAACCATTCGGGTTATACGCACTTACTCTAATGTGTAATGTTAGGGTGATTGTGAGATGAAATGTAGGACCTACAGTTTAACGTGGGATCCGAACCACACATTCACAAGTTGTGATTAATACACGTCTTTTCAGAGGTGAAGGAAGGGTTTGGCAATCAGATAAATCTGTGCCGGGAACCCAGGATTGAACCCCGGACCTCCAACAAAGAAGTCTAACAGCTTACCCCCTAGACCACCAGGTCACCAATGTGACACTAATAGTTTTAGGGATTAGGGAAGTTATGTTTATAGGAAGTGTACCCACATTTGCATGTAGAAAGATAGTGGAAAACCATTTTGGGGGAATAAACTATTCTCAGTACACCCGGACAAGATTCGAACCTTGATCTTTGTGTCATCGGCAGTCTAGTCTACTGCGAGAGTAGCACGTTAGAGCACGCGACCACCGAACGGGGTTATCTCATATTTTAGACATGACTATAAACACATTTATTGTATTTTTTTGTTAAATAACCAGTACTTATTTCAATAACATCCCTAAGGACCAGTTTCTATTTCAGTAATATTCATTATAGTTGTAGTAAGGAGAAATATGAATGTATAATATAAGCAACGTACTTGGATGGTACAACTACTTATAATGATTGGTACAAATTCTTAGGTCAGTTAAACAAGATAAAATAAGAAACAAAACCTGAAGATAATTTATTCAAAGATAAACTAATGTATCATGAATAAGGTAAAATAAAGAATCATAATTGAGAATGCTTTATAGTAATGTTCTGAAATTAATTAGCAGAAAACAAGAAAATAATATAAATATGTGGAGATACAATATTTTAAGTATTATTATTATTAGCACCACGTCTTACTACCCGTTCGGGTTATACGCACTTACGCTAATGTGTAATGGTGGGGTGATTGTGAGTCTTGTCAGAGGTGAAGGAAGGGTTTGGTAATCAGATAAATTTGTGCCGGGACCGAGGATTGAACCCCAGCCGCCAGCACATAAGTCTGACACCTTACCCCTAGACCACCAGGTCACCCTTTTAAGTAGTAGCAGGTCATAGAATCACCTGATAAGCAAAATGAAAAGTGAAGATTGGCAACTAACTATATTGGAGTTATTAATATTATACAAACGTTCAAGACTCTAAAAGGTTTTTCTGCTAATTAATTTCAGAACATTACTATTTAACAATCTCAATGGTGTTTTTTATTTAGAAATGTTATTGTACCTATTTTATTTGACTTAATTCATGATAAATTAGTTTCTCCTTGAATAAATTATCTTCATGTTATGTTTCTTATTTTATCTTGTTTAAATGACCTAAGAATTTGTACCAATCAATTTCAGTAGTTGAACCATCCAAGTACGTTCCTTAATTAATATATTTTAAAAAAATAAGTTTATATTCACTTACATCAAGAGCTCTTGGCCTTTTCCTGCGATCACCCCTGACAAGAAGCAGCCAATGAGAAGGAGGCAGATACCCTCGTAAAACTCCTTCACCGATATAAACGCCACAAATTGCTAACAATACTGAGACAAAAAATAAAACATTTATTTAAGATTTTTTATATTTTTAATTAATTTATACATCACGTCTTACTAATTGTCCCTATTCGCATTTAATTAGTCTAATAGAAAAGGATCTGCTTCGGTGGCCGCATGGTCTAAGGCGTCTCTCTCGCAATATACTCCGACTGCCGATGACGGGAAGATAAGAGGTTCGAATCTCAGTCAAGTGTATGAAGGGTGATTTTTTTCCTTAATGGTTTTCCTCTGTCTCTCTACACGCAAATGTGAGTACACTTACTGTAATTCAACCTTTACTCATCTTTGGCTCATTATCGTAATTATTACATATGCGTATAACTTGAACAGGTCAATATAAAGGGATGAAGGTGCTAGAATTTAGACGAAATGTACTCGCATTCTGTGTAAGAAAAGTGGGAAACCATTTAGGTAGATAATATCAATAAATTAGTCCGGGATACAAACCCCAACCTCTTCGTCAAAAGAAAAAATAAGACTAGATCTTGACGTTTGATCTGCGTGTCCACCAATACGTAATTTTAACTATTATAATAAAGGGCTTTTCTACTCCCTATCACTTGGCTCATGTATTAAAGAATACCAGTGGGGTCAGGGGGGCGGAGGGGGGAACTAATCAAAACACGTAGACAAAAAAATAACGTGTTTTATTTTGTGTACAGAAACAAAATTAATAAACCAATCCCATAGCCATTCGTTTTGATCGTTTTGTAAAAAAAAAATGTAATTTCTAAAACTGAACATTCTCCACGGTACAAATACAATGTTTTTTTTAAATCGTGATTCCTATGTGAAGTTGTAAAATGTCAGAAAATTCCCCATGTTTTACGATTTAAAAAAAAAATATCGTAATAACTGTTCTGTTTTGTAAATTACAAATAAATACAGAGTTTGTTCTAGTAAAAAATAAACTTTTTCTTCGCTAATCATCAACTATTTTATCGAGTTTAATAACATGTTTTACGTTTATTATTGCTACCGGATAATGTAATTTGTAGTCATCCACCAATAAATTCGTATTATCACTAAAATATTATAGCTAGAAAATGAAGGCATAGATAGAAATATATGTCTCTCATATTTCTTAAAGAAACAAAATCTAGCGTATAGTGTAAACGTATTTGATTTATTCAAGGTATTTAACGCGCATTTTACCCTCTTCGGTAGCCGCGTGGTCTAACGCGCTATTCTCGTGGTAGACTATACTACCGATGATGGTAAGATCAGGGTTCGAATCATGGTCAGATGTACTAAGTGTGGTTATTTCATGCAAAAGTAAAAAGGTCCGCTCTGCATTCTAATTTACCCTTCCTTAGCCCATTAGATTAATTTTATACCACCACGTTTTACTGCCCGTTCGGGTCATTGGCTTATATACTAATTACACTAACGGCTTTAGAGATTAGGAAGGTTATATTTAGAGAAAGTGTACCCGCATTTGCGTGGAAGAATGGAAAACAGATTGAGACAAACCACGCTCAGTACACCCGACCGAGATTCAAACCTTAATCTCCCCGTCATCGGCAGTCTAGTCTAACACGAGAATAGCGCGTTATACCACGTGGCCACCGAAGCGGATCATTAGTATAATTAAATGCGGATAGTCCTGACGGAGATTGTGATGAAGTGTATAATACGTAACCGGTTGTTATAAGATTTAACAAAGAGTTTGAATGACGTCCACTCTAACAGGTGGAAGTGTTTTGTATTATTAATCTAGTTACAGTCTTGAAGGGGGAAGAAGTGGGGGGGGGGGACCTGCTTTGTGAGCACAAGAGCAGCATGCCATATTCTCTTCAAACAATCCACTATTGTTAGACATTATAAAAGCACGCAAAGTCGGCCGGGGGCTGATTTTAGCACCGACCTCTACTTTATATTATTATTAATACTAGCACCGCGTCTTACTACCCGTTCGGGTTATACGCACTTACACTAATGTGTAATGGTAGGGTGATTGTGAGATGAAATGAAGGACCTACATTTTAACGTGGGATCCGAACCACGGTGGAGGTCTGGCATTCCACACATTCAAAAGTTGCTCTACTTTATAAAATGAAGGCTTATACTCACTACCATTTACGACGTTCTTTCTTCTCGGACAACCGTTAATTTTTTTTATTTGAGGTATTTAACATGCACTTTCTAAGCCGACCAATTATATCAGTGTATGATTTATAAATGAACTTAAATATAGGACAGACACAACATTCAACCCCCAGCCGTAAAAGTGGGATCACAGGGGAAACGAGAAAAGGTTAGTGTTTTTGTAGTTTGTATGGCAAAACATTTTTTTTTTTGCCAAAATAAAATATTGCTTCATTACAAACATATAATTTAATTTTTTTTCTCTCATGGTATCAACAGTTGTTGAATATCTGTCAAGGGTGTCCTGGAATTTAATGACAAAACTTTTTTCTCTTCATTTAAAAAGTTTGTCATATAATGCCGCTATTTTTATGACATATTTAACAACTGTTGATATCGCTATGGGAAGAAAATTAAACTTTATGTTTCTATTGGAGCAATATTTTATTTATTTTGCCAAAATAAAAAAATGTTTTGCCATAAAAACTGCAAAAACACTGGCCTTTTTTTTTTCGTGTCCCCTGTGATCCCACCTTAATTCAGCATTGTGAAAGGTAGAACCCACATTTCACCAATGATAGATTCCTTGGTCATGTCAGGAATCGAACCTGGTACCCTTTGCTCTGTATACATACACGCTACTGACCGAGCTAGGGTGTCGGACAAACACACGTGAAATGTTCGTTGAATCAGTAACTAGACTTAACTTCACCCAATTTAAAATATAAAAGTCAGTAAATAAATAAAATAAATGCCAGCTTCGGTTACAGCATGGTCTAAGGCGTCACTCTCACTATATACTAGACTGCCGATAGCGGGAAGATCGAGGATCGATTCCGGTCGGGTGTACTGAGGGTGGTGACCTGGCGGTCTAGGGGTAAGGTGTCAGACTTCTATGCTGGCGGCCGGGGTTCAATCCTCGGTCCCGGCACAGATTTATCTGATTACCAAACCCTTCCTTCACCTCTGACAAGACATCTTGTGAATGTGGGGAATGCCAGGCCTCCACCGTGGTTCGGATTCCACGTTAAACTGTAGGTCCTCCATTTCATCTCACAATCACCCTACCATTACACATTAGCGTAAGTGCGTATAACCCGAANGTAAGTGCGTACAACCCGAACGGGTAGTAAGACGCGGTGCTAATAATAATAATAATAATAATAATGTACTGAGGGTGGTTTTTCCTACCGGAGCGTTTAACACAATATTTAGCACAAAGTTTCTTCATGTCTGTTTGTTTTTTAAACGGATTTATATAAAACTTTTCATTTGTTGTACAGTGGCTATGTAAAATGATAAGACACCTTTATAGTTATGTATTTTATATATCTTCACTTTTTTTTTTATCATCTAACTGCAATAGATTCAGTTTTATTTTCATTTGTTTGTATAAACACAAACTGTGATATTGCACCGGATTTTCTGTAGTGTCTTTAGTAAAATGTTAATTTATAGTGCTAATTAGTAAATTTAATCATTTTAATATTCTAATATTTCTAGTACTTTTAACATGTTGGTATTAATATGTAATTAATTAGTTAATTAATTATAAATACTCCCTCTACTTTCTCTTTTACTTCAGAGGAAATGTACCCTAATTTGCGTGTAGATAGCATGGAAAACCGTTTGAGAAACGTCATTCCGAGTACAATACTAATAATATTAATTTACTCTTCAACTCCCCCGTCATCGGTAAACCAGACCAGATGATCCAAATATTTAGTCCGCGTGGCCACCGATGCAGGTAAATATTCCTATTCGTCAACAAGGTACCGCTCTAAACCGACGCGCCGATAACCGATACCTTGGTCTGTCGTGATCCCAAGCCTTAAGGTGCGGCCGAAGGGAGCGCGAGTAATTTTACAGTTTTTATAGCATTAAATATTTGTTGGCAAAAAAAAAAAATATTTCTCCAGTAGCAACATAGAGTTTAGTTTTCTGCACATGCTAATATCAACAGATCTTGAATATATGTCAAAGGGTGTCCTGGAATTTCGTCAAAACTTTTTCTCTTTATTTAAAAAGTTTTGACAAAATTCCAGGACACCCTTGACATATATTCAAGATATGTGGATATTAGCATGTGCAGAAAACTAAACTCTACGTTGCTACTGAAGGAAATATTTGATTTATTTTGGCCAAAAAATTTCAATTCTATAAAAACTGGAAAAATACTCGCACTCCCTTCGGCCTCACCTTAAGGCACGGCACTTCTTCTTTCGCCTTCCGACCCGCACCCGGAGCTCAGGGAACACCCTGAAGACAATATAGGTACTTTGTGATGACGAGGTAAACATGACGAGGCGTGACAGGAAGACTGACGGACAGATATAACGTACAGGCAAGCACATAGATCAATACATCGTCGACATAGATTGGTCACGTGAGACTTGCCTTACGAGGTCGTGAACTGTTTGGTTGGACGGGCTTCGAACGAAAACATGGGGGTTATGCTTTATTTTGAACTCTCCTTTATATATATAGATATAATACTACAATAAAGCCACATGGCTGACTTACTCACTCACTGACATTAATGTTTACCCACTTCCGGATGAGCTAGAAACCTGAAATTTGGCAAAATTATAGCTTCTAGCCTGTAACAGACGGGAAAATTCCAAAAAGTATATAAAAAAGAAATCATTTTTTAACCCCCGAAAAAAATTCAAAATTGCAGAGCAACTTTAAAGTCGGTGCAGTATATACAAAACAATACCGGTAACTTTTAAGTTGTTACGTTCAAAACAACGCTGGAATTACATTAGTTTACATCCACCTTCAAAGAAAATTCTCTGGAGGATTGAGGGCGGAGGCCCCAAAGAGCAAAGCGAGTATATGTATATAACTAGCAATCCCACACAGAGTCCTCGTGACCCACTGTGGTATACTATTTATATAATCCCCCTCATCCACCCTCCATCGGTGCCCAATTTAATTTTCAAACATTATCTCTGAAACGTAATGCCAAACCAGATTAAAAATATTTTCTTCAAAAATTTGTTAAAAATAAACTAATTAAAAATTTAAAACTCCGGCCTCGAGGTGCATTTGGACCCCCTTCCGTCCAGCTATGTTAAAAATGTCAGATCTCCGCGTGCCGTAGATTTGGCTGGGCGCGCGCACACACACTTCCGTTTTATTATTATATATATAAGATTCCTTAGAAATCTTTTTATTGGGTCCTAAAAGAAACAAAGAGAAACTAGTTTGAACCTTTGCTATACCTAAAATGATTTAATTTGTGGGGTGACCTGGCGGTCTAGGGGTAAGGTGTCAGACTTATATGCTGGCATCCGGGGTTCAATCCTCGGTCCAGGCACAGATTTATCTGATTACCAAACCCTTCCTTCACCTCTGACAAGACATCTTGTGAATTCGGATTCCACGTTAAACTGTAGGTCCTCCATTTCATCTCACAATCACCCTACCATTACACATTAGCGTATAACCCGAACGCGTATTAAGACGCGGTGCTGCTAATAATAATAATAATAATAATAATAATAATAATAATAATAATAATAATAATAATTTAATTTGTGCCTGTTGTAATCCTATCGCTATAGTCATATTTCCATGGGAGGAGTATTACGTTAGAGTTATAAAAGTTAATAGATCTACTTTCACATATCCATACGTAAAATCATGTCATCTTAGTATGAGGTGGAATTGGACGCGAAGAAAGGCCAGAAGGGTATAGGGTATGAACCTATTAGCTAAAATTTAGCTTATTTATCTATATTTCAGTGTACGAAGCAACAGAATTTTTTATATTCCATGAGATAGTTTAATTCCATTAAATATAACGAGGGTAAATTAACTTTACTTAATTTATTATATCAAAATAATATTTTAATCAAACACTTCAATTCAATAAAAAAATTAACCTCATTTTTTAATGTGTTTAGTTATTTACATTTAAAGAATTGGTTCATATATTTAACTTATAAAATTAAATGGGTTCAAAAAGTTAGTAAGGTTCACGTTTCATTAAATGATGATTGTTTTTTTAATCTAAATTTTAGTCTCTCGACTTCAACCACGGCAAACCAGATCAGTCGGGACTGACGCATCAGTCCATGTTCCCATCTTGATGGGTACAAGAAGGTGTTATTAGCGCCAAGGACCTCATTTAAAAGTGAACTACTTAAGTAAGATGTCTGCTTTCGCGCCATATTGTGTCGATTAAAGTTTTGACACCACCGGAATTTGAACCGGCTACCAGCATAGTCTATTTTTCCGGAGTCTGGTATCTTACTCCCCTCCAAATTCCCCTCCCCCCTCCACCCTATCACTCCACCTCATTGCTCACGATAATGGCCAAGGACTGTTTATAGTAATTCTAAACCAAACGGGGGTTCCCCTCTTGTGAAATATTGCTCTAATATTCTAGCAATTATCTCGTTATCTGACTGTTCTTGCAGGTTTTGATAAAACTCGTTAATTAATAACGGCGTTATATCCACCCATTATAAATCACAACACTTAAGGTCAACGATTTGATTTAAAATTAACCTGAAGACGGCAAGGAAAGCGGAGGGAAAAAACAAGTGAGCAATCTGTTTTATTTCTGTGAACGTAAATGTTTACATTATTCCGGGAGCCCACTCTACAAAGATATACTTGTTTTATTCGCGGATGTTTGAAAATGTTGTAGTAAAAAATCGTAGGGGGCTCCTACCCAGTCTTTGGGGGGGTTTTGATATTTGTGGAAGAAGAGATTATCAACCACGTATTGGCTATATATAATACATATAGAACTTACATAAAATATATTATACAATATGTGTATATATATATATATATATATATTAAATATTTGCACCAATTACTTTTTCCAGCCTGGGTCAGTTTTTTTATTCAAGCCATATATTTTCCACTGCCGACTTTCTAGGCCTGTCATAGCTTCATATGGCTTATAATCTTACTTAAGACTAGGACCGACACAACATCCAGTCCCCGGGCTTAATTTATCAATGTTAAAGGGTAAACCCACATTTAATCAATGATTAATCTTTCGGTATATATATATATATATATATATATATATATATATATAGTGTATAATGTACACATATATAGTGTATAAATTACACATATATA
>CABFOW010000975.1:126376-137379 GCA_902141385.1 Timema californicum
AGCGGGTGTTGCAGAGTGTTGAGTCAAAAGAGAGGAGGAGAGGTTGGAGAAGTAAGGAGTGGAGGGGGTGGGGGAGAAACGTTTCAGAGGGACATTTCGCGGGGAATTGAATTTCGTGACCTTACGATTGCTCGCGAAGAAATAGAATCCATTTACTCTTTCGGATTTGGAATTTACTTTAGAATAAGTACCAGGAAACTTTTTCTTTACAGGTTCACTGTTAAAACAAGTTTTAGAAATTCGTTTTTAAAAGGTGTTTTACTATTTAATTTCAATCGTTTAAGGTGGGATGAAAAGGGATGAGGAAATGAGTCGGTGTTTTTGAAGTTTTCATGGCAAAACCTTTTTTTTTTGACAAAATAAATAAAATATTTCTCCAAAACAAACATAGTATTTTATTTTTTTCGTATTGTGACCTCAAATTTCTTGAATATTGGTCAAGGTTCCTGGAATTTGATGACAACTTTTTCTCTTGATTCATATAAAAGTTTCTCGTCTGATGTTCACGATAAATAACCAAGAACTGTTGAGATTAATATTTGTAAAAAATTCAAGGCATCTGTTTGTACTGAAACTGGGGCAATATTTTGAATTATTTTGGCCAACCAAATGTTTTGTCATAAATCTACCAAAACACCTTTACTCACGTAACCCACACCTCCACCTTAAAGTGGGATATTGGCCTTAAGCAAGTCAGTGTATTTACTCCAGAAAATATAACATTTTGATTAAACTCGGGTGTAAAATAATGTAACCAGAAAAATAATCTTATCACGTTTTAATAGCAAACATTCGCGCTAACGTTTCGATTACATTTATATCTGGACATTATTTAGTAAACAAGATGGTAATTCTCATTTCCTCGCGAAAATAACTTTAAGGGTACTTTTACAGAAGGGAAATTTTCCAATTTTCATAATTTCTTCGCAACTATTTGAGATACAAAATAACTTATCATTGTATTAATAATATTTAGCACCACGTCGTACTACCCGTTCGGGTTATACGCTTTAAGTACTAATTACGCTAATGGATTAGGAATTGGGTAGGTTGAATTAGAGGAAGTGAACCCGTATTTGCGTGGAGGGAGAGTGGAAAACAATTTAGGAAAAACCACCCCCCAGTTCACCCGACCAAGATTCTAACCTCGATCTCCCCGTCCTCAGCAGTCGAGCTCAACACGACAAGCGCGTTAGCCAACTACGCCACCGAGGCGGGTCTTATCATTGTAAAATTGTAGCACTATTAAACCAGGCCTCCACGTTAAACTGTAGGTCCTACATTTCATCTCACAATCACCCTACCATTACACATTAGCGTAAGAGCGTATAACCCGAACGGGTAGTAAGACGCGGTGCTAAGAATAATATTATTATTAATAATAATAATAATGATAATATATTTCTGAGCTAGAAGCATATAAATTTACTTTATAATTCAGGCCTTTGAAAACGAATTTTATTCTCAAGCCCTTTGTTGTACCAAGATGTTTTTTCTCTATTTTTCTATAACAGTGTTCCTAGTTCCTAGTGCCATAGAGTAAGCAACAGAGTATATTATTTCATTTATGATCTTTGGCCTAATATTTCTACAACAATCTATAGACTTATTTCGTTTGACAAATATTATGAGTTTTTATTAAATGTCTATTTTAAGAAAAAAAATATTACGGCTCCCCGCACAGACTTTCTCTCTCTTTCTATAAACTCGTAAGATTTCTGAACGGAATAACGTAAGAAGGCAAGATTGCCGTCAAGATTCGTCAAAAATTTCTGTTTTAAATCTTATATTTTTATTTTTAAAGAATGTCCTCATTAGTATGTTTGGACCGATAAAAAAGATTAATATTGGCTCCACAAGGGTCAACACTTCGTATTAAAGTTTCAATTTCCAGTTAAAATGTTTACATTTTATTAGGTGTTGCACATCTTCAAGTCATCGCATTGATATTTAATTATTCATTTATACATTTTGACCAATAAAAAATATAAATATTGACTATTGAGTCCAAAATGGAGATAGATCATTGCTGTACAAACATTTCTCCTAAGAGGTTTAAGGAAAAATAACAAACTTTTAGAGACCTACTTATATTTAATTACTCTATGGCATTGGAGAATTATTGCGTTAAGACTTAAGTAGTATATGTTTACAACTAAAGCTCACAGAATTGTATTAATATATTTGCAAATATCTCAGAAAATTTTGCTTTTATAAAAATATATGTCAAGTAAAAGTTTTTTATTTCCAATAGTCCTACAATTTTGCAATAATAAGTTGTTTAGTATCTCAAATAATTGTGGAGATACGGAAATTAACGCTTCTGTAAAGTACCCTAAAAATCGTTTTCATGGGAAAATGAAAATGGCCAGTTTATTTATAATCTTAATCAACGCCTATATACGAATTTTAATCAAAATCGTTGGAGCAGATTTTGAGAAAACCTATTTTTTCTCTTTTTGCCCCTTATAAAACTACTCTTAATTTTAAGTTTAAACAGACACAGATACAGACGGCACTGCAAAGACTATTTTTTAGGGTTCGGGGGTTCATAAGACGTCGACATCCATCAACATTTCAGGTTAGATTTTTTTACGGTCGCAATACTCAAACCTTAATGTCCAAAAAGTTCAAAAATATATATAATTGCGTATAGATTGAAAGTTATTGATTTTATAAAAATATGTTTTGAATAAAATATTTGTATTATAAATATATATACATATTTGTAATGCTAAGTAATTTCATATCTCAAATAGTTTCGGAGATATTATAAAAAAAAATGTTAATTTCCGCATCAGACCGGAGCCCTTAAAGCCATTTTGCCGAAATATTGAGATTAGCCATTTTGTTTGGAATATTTATTAATGTTTATAAATGAAATTTAATCAAAATCGTTGGAGCCGATTTTGAGAAAATCGACTTTTTCTCTTTTTGCCCTTCAGTAAACTACCCTTATTTTTAGGGGTAGATATCCAATTCCAAAAACTCCTCAGGGCAACCCTATGAAAACCCTAGATACCAAGTTTTAGCTCAATCGGTAAAATAGTTTAGGCTCTAGTTGGAGATACAGACAGACAGACAGACAGACGTGAATTCAAAAACCACTTTTTCGGATTCAGGGAGTCATGAAACGTCAAGATTCATCAAAATCTCGAGTTTGATTTTTTTGACGATCACCATACTTTCTCTACCTGTAAGATAGAGAGAAAGTAAAAAGCGAGAGAAAGTCTGTGAGGTGCACCTTACCATTTAGTTTTTATCGCCGCGTCATAATACCTGTTCAAGTTATACACATATAATATAATTACTCTAATGGGGTAGGGATGAAGCAGGAAGAATTTTAGACGTAATATAATCGCATTTTCGTGTAAGGAGAGTGGAAAACCCACCCTCAGTAGACCGGACTGGGATTCGAACCCAGATCTCCCCGTCGTCGGCAGTATAGTCGACTGTGGGAGTGAAGAGTTAGACTATGCGGCCACCGAAGTGAGTCTGATATAGTTAACGTGTCCCTATTATCTCATAAATGTGTAGCTTAAATACTTATATATAATCAAAATAACTTAAATGTATTTTCCCAAAATAAGGAAAAGATAATAAAATTTAAAAAAATAAAAGTTTTGCAAAATGTTTTTAATTAAATAAAACATTAGACTTCATAGCATTCATGAAGTCTCAGTGATTCACAAACTATTTACTTAGCCAAGTCCAATTAAAATCTCATGCACTAATAGATTCCATATATTTAGTGTTTTATGACTTAGCGAGCGTACATTCCTCATAAATATAATTACATCTCAACATTAATTTACTTCAACAAAGTTGTATTTAAGAGCTCGCCAAAAATAACAACCAATGCGCCCGAACCATATACAGGGTGCTGCTATTAATTTTCATGTTAGTCCCGATAGATATTAAACACACACAGAGAGATTAAGATTTCATCAAAAATAGTCCAAAAGAGAATAATATGTTTTGTACTGATTAGATTGGTTTATTAAAATATCAATTAAAACTAGCAGTAAAGTCTTCAAAACTATATTGTTATATACAGTAGGTAATCGTGAGTTCGGACGTCAAATCCCGATCGTCGATAATCCGGATCACCAAGAAAAAATATTATTCGTAAATATAACCACACTGATATCAATATCAGAGACATAGCTGCCAAATAAACGCACATCAACCACTGTTAAAAAATAATTAAAGACTTTTTTTCATGGTTGTATTTTTGCCTTTATATTCCTTCAGAATATGAGATATTTAGCAACAAAAAACAATGTGTAAGTTCGTTGTTTAAATAAAGTGAAAATATTTCTACCTTAACACTGAACTTTCCTAAGTATCCTCATTGACGTAACAAAGCTTGGGCGCCCCCGCAAGATTTATTTTTAGGCCCCCTTTTCCAAGTCATCTATTATCTAAATAAATGCTATAAGAAATAATTAAGAGTCCTAAATAATTACTAATTTAGTAATCACAATTTAAAATGATTTGTTTTAGACTCGGTTTTGTGTTGGGAAAGTAATCAGTCAGGAATGACTGCATGAAGATAAGAAAAAATCTGCGCTATTTAAAACCGAATAAAAATAATTTAAATAATGATTTAGCTTTGTTATAATCTACAACGCTTTATGATAAACATATTCAACTATCTAAATTATTGTCAATAATCAAGACATAAATTATACTATTACAATAATTTCCACCAAATTTATATTAATTTAAAGTTCCCTTTCGCGGGCTCCCTTATACCATTCCCTCCCACCCCCCACCCCGCATTGCGCGCCCCCCACATTGCGACCCCCTTCCCCCGCATTCCAGTTATTATTATTATTATTATTAACACCGGGTCTTACTACCCATTCGGGTTATACGCACTTACGCTAATGTGTAGTGGTAGGGTGATTGTGAGATGAAATGGAGGACCTACGGTTTAACGTGGAATCCGAACCACGGTGGAGACCTGGCATTCCCCACATTCAGGCCTGGGTGTTAAAGGGTGTTAAGTCACTGAGTATTTCGTATATGCTTATTATTTTATTTTTGTTATAGGTACTGTATTCTTGAAAATCCGGACAAATCGATAATCCGGACTAGGTCGATCCACAATTAGTCCGAATTATCAACGCTCCACTGTACTTAATTTAGTACTGGGGTCTGGGGTTCAATCCTTGGTCCCGGCACAGATTTATCTGATTGCCAAACCCTTCCTTCACCTCTGGAAAGACGTTTATTAATCACAACTTGTGAATGTGGGGAATGCCAGGCCTCCACCGTGGTTCGGATTTCACGTTAAACTGTAGGTCCTCCATTATCATCTCACAATCACCCTACCATTACACATTAGTGTGAGTGCGTATAAACCGAACGGGTAGTAAGACGCGGTGCTAATGATGATAATGATAATGATACTTCGTTTCCTCTGAGAGGTAATAAGGCTACCTTGGATCATGGTTCCACTAAGGCATAGATTGTAGTAGGCCTACTTGGCCATAGTGTGATCAAATCCGTCAAAGAAAATTACTAGCTCTCAAGGTAGGCTGGGTGTGAATCTACTTGTTTTTTAGCACCATGTCTTACTACCCGTTCTGGCTATACATTTATTTACTAACTACACTACTGGCTTAGTAATTAGGAAGGTTTAATTGAGAAGTGCGCCCGCATTTGCGTAGAAGAATGTAAAACCACCCTCAGTCCACCCGACCGGGATCTAACCTCGATCTTCCCGTCTTTGGCAGTCTAGTCCAACACGAGAGTCCGGCGTTAGACCACGCGGCCACCGGAACGGGTGTGAATTTACATTGAGCTACCAGAAGTTAAATAAAATATTTAGGGGTGTACAAAACTTAAGAAAACTTCAACATCCCTTAAGAATATTCGTTCGTTTCGACTTCTAATCGAAAGTAAAATTTCGTATTTGACAGTTACGAAGCTTCGCAAGAAAAAATCTATATATATATATATATATATATATATATATNGCTTCGCAAAAAAAAATATATATATATATATATATATATATATATATATCTAAAGTTAAACACTTATTTATGTTCGGATTTTTAATTTTCTGCTTTGATTTCCGTCACAAATAAAGTGTACACATAAAAAAAATTAAATAATAACATTTTGTTATAATAATTTACAGTAATTTATATTTTTTAGGCGAAATGTAATTATTAACTATGTTTGAAATATAGAATTTTAAAATTATTTTTTATATATAAATCTACATAGTTTTGCAAAGTATAGTATTTTTGTCCAACATTAAACCCGCATCTTACTACCTGTTCAGTTTATACGCATATCTACTGCTTACCCTGAGATGAGGAAGATTGAATTTAGAGGAAGTGTACCTAAATTTTAGAGGAGGAAGAGTGGAAAACCATTTTGGAAAAAATCCCCCTCAATGTATCCTACCGGAGTTCAAACTCCGATCTCCCCGTCATTGATAGTCTAGTATAATATGAAAGTGACGCCTTAGACCATGCAACCAACTAAGTATGTAGCTGCGTATTTATACAATCGCATTGTTATCGAAATAAATAGGTCCAAAGCTATTTTGTAAACACATTAAACTTGAAATTATTTAGCAATCCTTGTATTTTTTTCTTTAGGCAACGCACCGGTGGGCACGCAGTTTTAGGCGGCTGACTTGTCTGGTTTGATTTTATATTAACGAAGTGGGGGTTCGAATGCCATTCGGGATTACCGAGTAGTTATTTCCAAAATAGTTTTCCACTCTCCAACCACATAAATTTAAGCATATTTCTTCAGATTAATACTTTTTTAACCCTAAATATTTAGTGTAAATCCTTGAACATAGCTCGGATGGTTCCGTAAGACGTGTAACACCTACCAAAAAAGAGTTGGTCAAAAAAGAGCATAAAAGGCCGTCAATAAAATCCAATATAACATTTAAAATCAAAATACCCATTTTTGTGGTTGAATAGGATAAATGCGTTACTTTCGCAATAGATTGGGTTGTCGATAACGGGTAGATTGGGGTTAGATACCAGCTAGGATGATACCCACTCTTCCTTCATACAAATGTTGGTACATTTCTTCTAAATGTGTCTTTACTTATCCCTACTCCATCAGCGAATTAAAAATCTATTTGTACAAAAGCCTCAAACCAACTCTAGAAATGTGTTACCATGAGAGTGTTTATTTGACACATCCTGTATATTTATTTACGGATGAACTTCTTCTTTTTTCGGGAAATGTTTTACGGGCACAACAAACCCCGATAGAAAAGACACGTAGAGACTTTCTCCCTTCGTTGTCTTCATTTCTCTTGTCCTCCCTTTCTGTCGTTTCAATCCAAACTATAACTCTTTCTCGTTCACCAAGCTGTGTTCATATTTCTTTCATTATCCTTCTTTCTACCCCCCACCCCACACATTCTTCTTACTCCTTCATCCGCACGTTTATTTTTTTTTTCTCTTTTTGATTTATTCATAGGTTCACTGAAGATCCTTTATAAGAGCATACAAAAGTTTTTGGTATGTAACCCACTAATGGTTTATTAACATGGGTGCCCTTTTTTTCTTTTAAACAAAACCTTTTGTTAATATTTTTCTTAGTCATTCACAGAAAGGTTGTCTGCAAATTTAACTTGCAATTTCTAACAGTACACCCGAGCAAGATTCGAACCTCGATCTCCCCGTTAGCGCTAGTATAGTCTACTGCGAGAGTAGCGCCTTAGACCATGCTGCCATCGAAGAGGGTTCGGTTAACTTACAGTAGCCCCATGACTTATTTGGTGCTGACTGGCAGCTTTAAAAAGTTACCAGACCAAATTATGTATCCCTACGCCGAACCATATGATCTGTAAAAACATGTGTTCAGCAGCTGTCACTTCTGACATTCAAAATTTAGGTATATACCTAAATGTTTACTGTCAGAAGTCTGCTGTGAGCTGTCAGTCAGCACCAAAGAAGCCATGGGGGCTAATGTAGTTGTAGACTATAAAATATTGTTTTACCTTCTTGTTTTTATTGTTTTTAGCACCTCGACCTTCGACCCGTTCAGGTTATACGCATATAATTATACTAACTACACTGATGTTTAATGAATGAGTAGGTTGAATTTAGAAAAAAGTTTATCCGTATTTGCTTGGAAATAGAGTGTAGTAAACAGTTTAATAAAAACCACTCTCAGTACACCCAGCTGAGATTCAAACCACTGATCTCTCGGTCATCGGCAGTCCAGTCAATTGCAAGGAGTGTGACACCTTAGGTTATGCGGTCACTGAAGTGGTTTTAACCTGATTTCTTAAAACAATTGCTAGGACTATATTAATATTTGTTTCCCTGAGATATTTACAGTATTTCCAATACCATCAATTTGTCGATGTATATTAGGCCTACAGAAGAGTAAAAAGATTAATTTTATACAACTTGCTTTAAAATTCTATAAGCAAAAATAATAGACATGGGCATCCATTTAATAATTGGTCTTGTAATGATTTTCTTTCAAGGTCATAATACTATTTTTAAAGACATTACTTTTATTAGCTTGGGTAAGTAGAATAGTTAATTCAAAAACATAATCAATAATACAAAGGGAGGATTACTAACCTGTTGTCCAATAAACTGGTTACTCAACCGCAAGTTGTCAAACAAAGTTTTATAATGCGATGAATTAGTTAAAAAGTTAAAATTAGTTCTTTAAGATTGTAAAGATCAAAACTGTTTAAATAAGATAAATAATGAATTACACATTTTTTATTATGTGATTCAATGAACGTGTGAACAAATGCTAGTCAGTATGTGATTTATTATTATTTTATTATTATTATTTTTATTATTATTATTAGCACCGCGTCTTACTACCTGTTTGGTTTATATGCGCTTACGCTAATGTGTAATGGTAAGGTGATTGTAAGATGAAATGGAGGACCTACAGGTTAACGTGGCATCCGAACCACGGTGGAGGCCTGGCATTACACACATTCACAAGATGTCTTGTCAGAGGTGAAGGAAAGTTTGGTAATCAGATAAATCTGTGCTGGGACCGAGGAATGAACCTCAGACCCCCAGCATAGAAGTTTGACACATTACCCCCTAGACCACCAGGTCACTTGTATGTGATGTACAAAATGTTAATAGAACTATATTACTAGACCTAATATAATTGAGATATTCCGTTTAAATTAATTAAGTTGTTAATACAAAATATGTGTGAAAGTCAAAATAAAACTTGAGAATAATGAAAAAATTAATTTAATCGTAGTAAATAGTTGAAATTAAGAAACAGTTACATAGAATGTGAATAAAATCGATTCAATATAATAAGTTGAGAAATGTTATATTATTGTTTGGTAATTTATTAAGTGGAATTCTCTTGAAAATTATGTAATAAAGTTGTAGACATAAACAAATACTAAACAAAGATAGGAAGGTAGAATGAATAATTATATATTAATGATTTATTCTATCACATATAAGTTTTGTTCTCTGTTCCCCCTCCCTTTATATTCATAGATTATTATTATTATTATTATTATTATTATTATTATTATTATTATTATTATTTAGCACCGCGTCTTACTACCCGTTCGGGTTATACGCTTTAAGTACTAATTACGATAATGGATTAGGAATTGTGAAGGTTGAATTTAGAGGAAGGCAACACGTATTTGCGTGGAGGGAGAGTGGAAAACCATCTAGGACGACCCCCCACCCCCCAGTTCACCCGACTGAGATTCGAACCTCGATCTCTCCCCGTCCTCGGCAGTCGAGCACAACACGACTAGCGCGATAGCCAACTACGCCACCGAGGCGGGTTTTATTTATAGTTGAATTGTTCAATTACCTATGTTCCTTGATGATTGCGTCAAAAATCGACAAGCGTACGCAGAATTGTAAGGAAATATACTTATTTCAATAAGACGAGCTGCCTAAGAAGTTATCAATTACGGATATGAGAAAGACGACAAGTAGAAGATCATAACGAAGTAAAAACACACAGGACAGGACAGAGTATCAGAGCAAAAGATAAAGAAAAAGACGCAAATATGGAGAAGTTGCTTCTCAAAGCCTCGCCTGGAAGTTTTTGTTATTATGGCGTGTCTTGCCTGTAGGCCAGGATTTGAACAGTTGCCAGTTGAGCTAGAAGAACAATAAGGCGTGAAAGTTCAAAGTTAAAAGACTTCTCTCACAAAGTTTCCCCTCATAGCACTCTCAAAACGGCCAAGTTACAAATGAATTAGTTTATAGAACTGATATTGGAAGATTACTTTCATTGAGTTTGCCTTTGAATCAAAATGAAATATTTTCTTTCAATCTAAATATGTGTTGATTTTGTTTGTTGGTGTTCTTTGGGGTAAAGTAATAGCCCCCAACAAACATAACTTAATGGATTAGATAATTACTACGTCCTTTAATAAAACATAACCGGATATAATTAATAATATAAAAATAATTGTTTTTACCAATTTAATAACGAAATATTAAAATTAATGTATTTTCGTAATCTGATGATATAAAACGCGTAAACTTTTTGAGTGTACAGGGTGTTCCCGTGTTAAACGGCTAAACTTTGAGAAGTAGTGGTGGATCAAAAACCAACTCAAAATTTATTTTGGAGGTTTGCTCATTTTAGCTTCCTTTTCACGCAAACAGCAACAAAAAAAACTAAATTAAAAAAACACGTTTTTCTGCATAGGTTCTCGGGAATGTCTTAATATTAATTTTCCTGGAAAATGGATCGGTCGTGTGGCTTGGCCTCTTGTGTTCAACTGATTTAACGCCATTATTATTATTATTATTATTATTATTAGCACCGCGTCTTACTACCCGTTCGGGTTATACACACTTACGCTAATGTGTAATGGTAGGGTGATTGTGAGATGAAATGGAGGACCTACGGTTTAACGTGGAATCCGAACCACGATGGAGGCCTGGAATTCCTCACATTCACAAGATGTCTTGTCAGAGGTGGAGGAAGGGTTTGGTAATCAGATAAATCTGTACCGGGACTGAGGATTGAAC
>CABFOW010000975.1:145834-184254 GCA_902141385.1 Timema californicum
TTATTATTATTATTATTATTATTATTATTATTATTATTATTAGCACCGCGTCTTACTACCCGTTCAGGTTATACTCACGCTAATGTGTAATAGTAGGGTGATTGTGAGATGAAATGGAGGACCTACAGTTTAACGTGGAATCTAAACCACGGTGGAGGCCTGGCATTCCCCACATTCACAAGATGTCTTGTCAGAGGTGAAGGAAGGGTTTGGTAATCAGATAAATCTGTGCCGGAACCAAGGATTGAACCCCGGACCCTCAGCACAGAAGTCCGACACCTTACCCCTAGATCACCAGGTCACCCCGTCAATTAAAGAATGCAGAAAAAGGACACATCGATACTATTTCTGATTCGAGCATAATCTTGTTGATATAATTTCGGATCGACTCTTTTGACAGATTCATGAATGCAAAGGTTCAACTAGTCTTGTTAGCTATTGATTTGGAAAACTGATGTTTTGAATTCCTTTTGTATGTAGAGTTTTTGTTTCCCACAAATGGTTAACTAATCTCACTCGACACACATGTGTGAATGTGTGAATATTTCCTTTAATTTTACTTTCCCCATCCTCACTCCATTAGCATAATAAAAACACGTATAGATCGGACAAGCGGTGGGACCCAAATGAAAAATAAAGATAGAGCAATTTGTGTAGTTCTATGTAAAGCAATATGTAAAGGCGGTACCTCGGAACTTCAAAGAGTGACACTTTGTACTGTGTGATTAGTTGTTCATCAGTGCGCGCCTTTGATCTTAGTAGATTCTCTCTACTGGTTTAGCAATGGTACCGTTTACTTGCATTTATTTGATGAGAATGGTTTTAATCAGACTTTCAAACCTAAGTTGTAAAATAATTTTGTTTGAAAATTAAAAATAAATATTGTTTTTTAATTCCTTTATTTTCGTGGGTTTATGAAGCATATTTTAATAAGACAATTTAAATTACCTGATTGTGATTAGTCAGGCAAAGATAGCCTCTAAAATAAGTTATGCTTGTTTGTTTCTAAAGTAAGAATGTATTGTTAAAATTGTACCAATATCAACACGCTAGATAAAAATTTATTCAACATAATTTTAATCAGATTGACGCCATATGTAGAATAAATAATTAGGAATCATCAGTGTGGATTTCGACGAAATAGATCGATAACGGATCAAATTTGTACTATTCGGCAAATATTATTATAAAAAAAATTGGACTATAACATGACGGTTAATTAATTTTACATGGGTTTTAAAAAGTCCAACGATTCAGTTAAAATAAATAAAATGTGAGGAATGCCAGGTCTCCACCGTGGTTCGGATTCCACGTTAAACTGTAGGTCCTTCATTTCATCTCACAATTACCCTACCGTTACACATTAGCGTAAGTGCGTATAACCCGAACGGGTAGTAAGACGCGGTGCTAATAATAAATAATAATAATAAAATAAATAAACTATATGAAATTTTAGTTAAATTTGGGATACCCCCCAAAAAAATTGCCAAGCCATTATTGAGGTATATTTAAATAATACGCGTGGCAGGGTATTAGCTACATGCCACTTATCAGACACTTTCGAAATAAATAATAGGTTGAAGCATGGAGATGCACTTTCCCAATTAATTTTTAAACTAGAATAGAGTATGCTAATATAAAAATGCAAGAGAGTAGTGAAGGGTTGACATTAAACGGTACAATGAAGCTATTAGGATGCGGAGATGATTTAGCTTTGTTAGGTAATAGTAAGGATGCTGTTGCGAGAAATTCAGAAATTGTATTGGAGACTGGTAAGGAAATGTGTTTAGAAGCAAACACTAAAAATACTAAGTATATTCCATTCACGGTAGGAATTACTCTCTGAAAGGTCTTTTTTCCTACCAATATCCTACTGTATAGTAGATTTATGGTAAGGGAAAAAGGACTTTCAGAAGTCAATTCCTACCGTGAATGGAATTTATGCCGTGTGTTCGGAAACTCATGGCCAAAAAATGCACATATAGTTTGTATGAACCATAAGTAACACAAAATCCCTATTTACTTACACCCGTAAAACTATGATAGTATAATTAAATTATTGTGTTCGAAATTTCGGCATACAGCGTCTTGAGACCATAACCTATTCACGCATGCGTGTACAACATGTTGCATAGTGGCTAGGCACAAGGCACACTTGGAGTACGGCAGCAGAACATATCACAGTTAATGGTAAAGAGCACACCAGTCCATCTAGAAATGGAAATACGTTCTAAAGGTCATTATTAACGGCCCTACATCACAGAAAGTGTTTGCCATTAGTACAGTATCCCCATGGCTTCTTTGGTGCTGACTGACAGCTCACAGCTGACTTCTGACAGTCAACATTTAGGTATATACCTAAATTTTGACTGTCAGAAGTGACAGCTGCTAAACACGTGTTTTTGCAGATCATCTAATTCGGCGTAGGGATACGTAATTTGGTCTGGTAGCTATTTAAAGCTGTCAGTCGACACCAAAGAAGCCATGGGGCTACTTTTTTTTTTTTACATGTGCAGTGCCACGCACCTAACTCCTATGCAACTTGTTGTACACCGAAACTTTGAACACAATTTAATAGTATTAGCATAGTTTGTCAGATGTAAATGTATGGGGATTTTGTATTACTTTTGGTTCAAACAAACTATATTTGCAGTTTGGGCTGTGAGTTTCCGAGCATCCTGTATATACAGTAGCCCCATGGCTTCTTTGGTGCTGACTGACAGCTCACAGCTGATTACTGACAGTCAACATTTAGGTATAATACCTAAATTTTGACCGTCAGAAGTGACAGCTGCTAAACACATGTTTTTGCAGATCATGTGGTTCGGTGTAGGGATACATAATTTGGTCTGGTAGCTTTTCAAAGCTTTTATCTGTCAGCTGTGAGCTGTCAGTCAGCACCAAAGAAGCCATAAGGCTACTGTACATCATACAGAGAACACAGATTGGGGACGAAAATTTAGAGATTACTGTGAACAACATATCATTTGACAGGGTTAATGAGTTTAAGTAATCTTAACTAGGCCTGTATTTATAATAGTTCACGGTTCAAATCCCTTGTAAACAATCACTCATCCTCACGCGTCTTGCTACCCATCCAGGAAATACGCATTTCAATTAGGCAAATGGAGTAGGGTTGTGGAGGGTATAATTTAGAGGATAAATATCCGTGATTGCTTAACGAAGGAACTCAGTTCAACCGGACGAGATTCAAACCCCAACCTACCCTTCATCAGCAAAATAAGTTTAATGAGGGTGTTATTTAGTTCACATGTACATCGATGCGGATTTAAATTGGTTAACCAGTGATTTTTAAATAATAACACACTCGAGTTTGGATTATCCGGCCCGGTTATCGGGGTTAACAAGTGCGTTTTTAAATAAACACACCGGTAAATATTCACTATAAAACATTTACTGAATTTATAATGTAATGCATTTAACGCTTTATTTTCACTTGTTGTCCCAGATTTGTAGCCGATGTTCCATTTACAAAATTAAATATTGTGTTGTAAAGATATTTTAAATTTCCTTCTAGTTTAATTTTTACTGCCCCCACACCCTCCCCACAGTTACTGTATTCCTATCTTACATCGCTATCAGAAAATTGACGGATTTTGTTATAAAACAAAAGTTAAATATTCTGTGAATTTTTTTAAAAAAAGTAGACAACCCCATACTGAAAATTATGTACACTAATATTCCGTATTACCCGTCTTTTCCGTATTATCCGGCCCAGAATGCCGCCACTTTAGGCCGGATAATCGTGACTCTAGTATATAATTATAGTGAGACCGGGTGATCGTGACTCTAGTATATAATTATAGTGATGCCGGGTGAAAGTGACTCGTATATTATAGTGAGACCGGAGAACCGTGACTCTAGTATATAATTATAGTGAGACCGGATAATCGTGACTCTAGTATATAATTATAGTGAGACCGGATAATCGTGACTCTAGTATATAATTATAGTGAGACCGGGTGATCGTGACTCGTATATTATAGTGAGACCGGAGAACCGTGACTCTAGTATATAATTATAGTGAGACCCGATGATCGTGACTCTAGTATATAATTATAACGAGACAGGATAATCGTGACTCGAGTAGATAATTATAGTGATACCGGATAATCGTGACTCTAGTATATAATTATAGTGAGACCGGGTGATCGTGACTCGTATATTATAGTGAGACCGGATAATCGTGACTCTAGTATATAATTATAGTGAGACCGGATAATCGTGACTCTAGTATATAATTATAAGTGAGGTATAAAGTACTAAATAATATAAACATGTGAAACCCTCTTTGTAATGTTCCACTACGCGCCACTGAGTATACGAGTTGGGGTATTCATGGAGACACTGTGTTAATTAACTTGATGCTGGCCAGGCAGCGTCCAAGCGTCCCAGAGCGTGTAGAGTTCAATACACGGTACAGATATGATCGTCGCTTGTAATCACCGATTGTAATTGAGCTCTATGGGACATCGCGGGAGGGATTGGAACCATTTCAATCAAAAGGGAACCGGGGAGGAGGAGGGAGAGGGTTATGATAAACAACTCAAATTTGAACTAAAGCGGTTCCGTATAAAACCTAACTATGGGTAGTCATCAAAGCTTAAAATATTTATCCACACTTTTTTTTCATCACAACTAAAAGAATTCCTAAAGTTTTTTCAAAAGTACTTTTAAGTGTAAGTTGATCGTATATCCCGAAAAATCCGGTAAAGTCCCGGGTTTTCTTATACATTGTCCCTTATCAACAGATGTCCCAGGAAACTTCCCGTTTTCTGGGTGCAATATTTTTTTATTTATTTTTTATTTTTAAATCGCCGCGCAGAATCGGCTACGTTTACCAACATTGTTCGAGATACAGGACCTTTTTATAAAAAATTATATTTCCGTTCGGTTCGAGCTCTTACACTACCTCTTTTTTTCTTTTCATTTAACAAACTAGCTTGGGGAAGCGCTACTAGCGACATCTTGCAACTGTTGTTTCAAACATAACGCATTAGTTTCAAATTTGTTGCGTGCTTTCCTATGGATAAAATCTTCAATTTAATAAAATATTAATAGCGGGTAGCTAATTTTATTTGAATAAAAAAGAGAATCAAACTAAAACTATATTTGTTTCTGGAACATTAAATATTAAGCTTAATGTATTTAACTCAAAACTCAAATGTCAAGATCAAGTCAGTGTAGTAAATTCAAAACTGATTTGAACAAAAAGTGTTGTTTTTTTGCTAAACTAGGGAGGATAAAACATGTTATTATGCGTCTTTACCCGAAAACTCATAGACAGGTATTGGACATACGAGCTAGACACAACAACAATAATAATAATAATTCACAAATCATTTTTAGTATATATTTTCTAATTTTATTGTTTACTATTAATGTACATTGTTCCTTGTGAAAGTTAAAGTGTTATTAGTACACTTATTTATGTATATTCGATCCGTCTTATTATATATTCCAGTAAAAATGTTGAAAGGCTTACTTCTGCCTTGAGAATCGAAAGTCTCGGGAAAAGAGCCAGAAATTATAATTTAAAATATTTATATATCTAGTGATAATATTTATAAAAATAAAAAAAATAAAAAATTTAATTTAATTTGATTATTAGAAACTAAACGTAGCACAAGGTTTTATTGGTTTATTTTAATTTATTTAGCATCGCGTCTTATTATCCATTTGGGTTATCCGCTTATAAACTAATGACGCTAATGGTTTTAAGGATTATAAAGGTTATATTTGTAGAAAGTGTAATCGCATTTGCGTGGTAGGAGACTGGGAAACTATTTTTGGAAAGAGAAAAAAAACCTCAGTGAGCCCGACTGAGATTAGAACCTCGATCTTCCCGTCATTGTCGTTAGAATAAACTATTTCACCTCGTGACTTGACGTACCACTATTTATAAATATAGTTTTAAAATATTTTGTAACTGTCAGTCCTTCCAAATAAAATCATTCTACGCATTTGTATTGTAGATCATTAATTTATATATTAACTTAAAAACCCTAAAGTAATAAGTATACAACACTTAATAATTTTCTAACCAGACACTTCGTTTTAATGTTTCAGAGACAGCTGAACGCAGTGGATTTCAAAATTTCAAGTGACCTCAGCTTCATCCTTCTCATTTCTAACGTCAAGAAGGTAAGGAATATAAGTGTTTAATTTATATTAATTATTTATTAAAACTTTACTTCTCCATATAAATTAGTCATGGTACAGTTTCCAACTGTATAAACTTTAGAATTGACGTAACAAACACAGCTTTGCCAAAACATACTTACAAAAAAACTAATAGGAAGTATATTTTAAGGTGGTGTGGAAGGGAACGTAAGGAGCTTGCTAGCTGTCACGAGGATAAACAGGATTAGGAATGAAGTTATCAGAGAAAGAGTAGGAGTATATGAGATAGCAGAGGAAGTAAGACTGAGATGGTATGGGCATGTAATGAGGATGTTGGAGTACATGAGATAGTAGAGGAAACAAGACTGAGATGGTATGGGCATGTAATGAGGATGTTGGAGTACAGGAGATAGTAGAGGAAGCAAGACTGAGATGGTATGGGCATGTAATGAGGATGGAAAAGGAGATAATACCAAAGAGAATGATGTAGAACAAGTATGTAGAGGAAAGACTAATATAGAGAACAACAAAGATATGAGAGGAGCAGACAACTGAAAGGAGAAATATAGAAAATATTAAAGGAGGGAAATAGTGAAAGGATAGAGTAAGATGGAGGCATTTTACTAAAATGACCCGGTCACAGGCTGGAAACAGTTGATGATGATGATGGTGATGGACTAATAATTTACACGTAGTGGTATGAATAGCTATTAAATATTTGCCATGAGCATAATGGAATGGAATTATAAACTTTTTAAATTAATAGAAAAATTACAGTTAAAATCCACTGAGTTCATGACAAATACTAAGAATTGTTTAGGGTAATGTGTGTAGAAAATCAAAATAAACCTCTATTAAAAGAATATTTTATTTTTAGTGCGAAAAAAAGTTTGTAAAATAAACAAAAATACTGACTTTAAGTCTCGTTTCCTTCCGTTAAACATTAAATGAATCTGTTTAAGTGTAAGTTTGTTTTTTTAGTAATTTTTAGTAGAATTAATGTTATAGATTAATAATAATAGCAATATAAACATAAAATAACACTCAAAAGAATCTAAATTACGAATTTAAAAATTAAGTTTTAATACAATTGTTTTAAAGCCACACCAGACCCAATATATTATTAATTATTTATACACCTATTTATGTCTGCTTGTAATTTATCTTTATTTTATTCTTTTGTTAAAGATCTACAAATACACGTTTGAGGCGAAATACAGTATCTATGAAGTCGAAACTCAGTAAGTACAAATATTATAATATAATAGGTATAAGTAATAACATGTTTTTGTTATATTTTATCACTGGTTTAGAGTCATATATATTTAGAACATTTTGTAGGCACAAACAGCAAATTTATGTTGGATGAATATTTTAAAACCCAAATAAGCACACAAGCCCTGTTTAATATTAGTTCTTACACAAACGTTTTTTAATATCATTTTCTAGTGTGTGTTTATGAATATTTTTATATATTTATTTATTGATGACTTAAAACCAATCCACAATATCCATCATTAATGTTATTTAATCTTGTGATGAATGGCATATAGCTTATAAAACGGAGGGCAATGCGATACTTGTAACCGCCTGAAATTGAGCGAATACTACCTTCCACACATATCTGTGATGCAAGATATATAGCTTAGAAACACAAGGGGCAAAATAAGACTTGTAACCTCTTGATAGGTATTGACTGCAACATCAAACTAATATGTAATGTATAACTTACCAATATAAAGGGTCCTTTAACACTTTTAACCAAACATTACGATTCAAACTAAATCAGAATCGAAATGTGAAAAAAAAGGTCTTCTTAAATGCTCCCTTTATTGGTAACAAAATGAACTAGTGAACCAGTCTAAAAAAAGATCGAACAGGAGGATAGAACACTTAAAAGATAACAGAATAGTTATTTTATTAGTTTCCTTAAGGTAATGATGTGGGAGACGCGAGATAGGGACAGTGTTTTTGCCGTTTTTATGCCAAAACTACTGTAATATTGCGAACAACTTGAGATGTAATACTTAATGTCGTACTTTAGTGCATTGGTGGAAGTATCGATATATAAATCTTATATATGTGTGAAAGTTATAATAGTATATTAAAATTAATAACTACTCTAGGGTCGCGACTATCCGGCCTAAAATGACGGTTTTCCGGGCCAGATAATGGAAAAGCCGTATAATACGGAATACTAGTCTGAATAATTTTCAGTATGAGTTTGCCTCATGTAGCTACGGCTCACCCATAACTCCCTTGACGCAGATTCTGTTTCCAGCCACATCAAAACAGTGCTGCTATCTACACCGCCAAAGACCTCACCTCCCTTGACGTAGCTTCTGTTTCCAGCCACATCAAAACAGTGCTGCTATCTACACCGACAAAGACCTCACCTCCCTTGACGCAGCTTCTGTTTCCAGCCAAACCAAAACAATGCTACCATATACACCGACAAAGACTTCACCTCCCTTGACGCAGCTTCTGTTTCCAGCCAAATCAAAACAATGCTACCATATACACCGACAAAGACTTCACCTCCATCGACGCAGCTTCTGTTTTCAGCCAAACCAAAACAGTGCTGCTATCTACACCGACAAAGACCTCCATTGACGCAGCTTCTGTTTCCAGCCAAACCAAAACAATGCTACCATATACACCGACAAAGACCTCATCTCCCTTGACGCAGATTCTGTTTCCAGCCACATCAAAACAGGGCTGCTATCTACACCGACAAATATTACATTATACTTCGCTGTCTCCAATGTAACCGTTGTAAGGGGTTTGTCGTCGATTTTTATATTAATTATTAGTGGATATGCACGGGTTTGTTTATTTTAAAACACGCTTGTTAACACCGACAACCGGGCCTGTTAAAAGGTAGAACCAGATAATCGAGGTCCGGATATTCATGACTCTAGTGTATGTGTGTTAAAAATACACTTAAAAGATATTAGTAAAACTAAGCGTATACATTAGATAAATACATATATATCCATGCAATAAGTGTATATATATATATATATATAGGCTATTTATACTATAGGTTACCTGACCGTCTAGGAGTAAGGTGTCATACTTCTATGCTGGCAGCCGGGGTTCAATCCTCAGTCCCGCCATAGATTTATCTGATTACCAAACCCTTCCTTCACCTCTGACAAGACATCTTGTGAATGTGGGGAATGCTAGGCCTCCACCATGGTTCGGATCCCACGTTAAACTGTAGTTCCTCCATTTCATCTCACAATCACCCTACCATTACACATTAGCGTAAGTGCGTATAACCTGAACGGGTAGTAAGACACGGGGCTAATAATAATAATAATACGTTATCTCTGTCGTATCTCCACCGACAAATCCCTCCTTCTCCTGAAATAAAAATATCTCTCTCCTCTCTTTCTACTTCCTTTTGGTGAAGCCATTAACTCCTACCCTTTCAAGAGCGATCCTCGTCCATCATCGGAGGCGTCTTGTACCCTTAGAAAGGGAAGGGTGTTCATTCTCGGCGGGGGAATGTCCGGCAGTTATTACTCAACTGTTTCTCAATCTCTTACACGAGACAAATATATCAAATAATATATTAGGAGTAAACTTAGTGATATCTAGATGTAAGATATAAAACTTGTACAGGAGGTATGAGGTTCGTGCACTACTGGGTTCAGATAAGATTTTTCTTTTTTTTTCTATTATTGACATTTTCATCCTTTCAACCTTCACAATAACTCACTGAATTATCAGTTATTTGTTAGTGAAAGGAAGTGGATGCTGTAGATAACTAAACCAAAGTAAATATTTACGTGCTAAGTACCAATAGAATATAAGGCCCCATACCCGCCTCGGTGGCGTAATTAGCTAACTCACTAGTTTCGTGTTGAGCTAGACTGCCGAGGACAAAGATATTGAGGTTCGAGTCTCGGTACGGTGATCTGGAGTGGGCTTTCTAAAATGGGTTTTCTAAAATGGTTTCCCACTCTTCCTCCACGCAAATGTGGGTTTATTTCCTTTAAATTCAACCTTCCCCATTCCTAATCCATCAACGTAATTAGTACTTAAAAGAGTGTAGACCGAACGGGTGGTAAGACGTGCTAAATAAAATAAAATGTCCCCGTAATGTAGTAGTCAGTGCACATGGTTACGAACCTAGGGGTCCCGGATTATATTCCCAGCTGGTACCTTGGGTATTTTTTTCGAAAGAGGAATCACCCCAAAGATCAACAGGGTTTGGTTAGCTAAGTTTTTAAAAGTGTTTCCTCTGGTTCCACATCCTCATACTCACCATTACCATAATACTCACCATCACCATAATACTCAACATCGCCATAATACTCACCATCACCATAATACTCACCATCACCATAATACTCACCATCACCATAATACTCACCATCGCCATAATACTCACCATCACCATAATACTCACCATCAGCATAATGCTTATTATCACCATAATACTCACCATTACCGTAATACTCAATATCACCATAATACTCAATATCACCATAATACTCACCATCACCATAATGCTCACCATCACCATAATGCTCACCATCCCCATAATACTCACCATCACCATAATACTCACCATTACCATCATACTCACCATCACCATCATACTCACCATCACCATCATACTCACCATCACCATCATACTCACCATCACCATCATACTCACCATCACCATAATACTCACCATCACCATAATACTCACCATCACCATCATACTCACCATCGCCATCACCATCATACTCACTATCACCATCACCTCATCTCATCGGGAAATGGAAAGATCCTCCACGGAAAGGATGTACTATTAGTACATTAGTACGTCCCCTGAGCAATGGTACATTAGTACTGGATAATATCTCCACTACTTGGAGACGATTGGTGTAGCCCAGGCGCGAAATATTAAATTATACCACCCACATAATTCCAAATAGAATGTATAGGTCATTTTACATAAACTTTTCGCTCTGGGATTACGATTGTCCAAACCCCGGTTTATGATATTGCAACTGGGCTTATACCTTCACTAGTGGTCACATGGTCTAGGATATTAGTCTTGCAACAAACCGGATTGACTATGTCAGGAAGGTCAGGGTTCGAATCTTAGAAGGCTGTACCAAGGATGAGTTTTCTAAAACTGTTACCCACTCTCCCTCCGCGCAAAATCGTGTAAATTCCTCTAAATTCTATCCAAGTAGTGTAAATATTCGTATTACCTGGTTGGATAAAAAGACGTGGTTAGGGAGGAGGGAAATATTTCACAACTTTAAGGCAACATAACACATTCAAAATTATATTTGTGTAAAAAGAGATTAAATGTTTGTGTTCGAATTAAATTATATTTAAGGCATATAAACTTTTTTTTTTTGTGAGAGGTTAAATTAAACGTAGCCAATATCTGAGACTAAAGATTTGTATGAATTTATAACGACCAAAAATAAAATGAAGCGTAATCACCTTAAGAAACTAAGAATAAATTTGGAGCGAACCTTCTTCAGCAAATAAAAAAGCTTAGTTCTCCCCCTTCTCTACCCTCGATTCTTTTTATCTGTTCTGATTAATTCGAGTGTAATTTGCTAGAATTTTAATCGTCTCTTTCATAAAGTTTTCTCAAAGATGTGTGATTACTTTAATTTGTTTAATCTCCTCCAGCTGCGAGTTGGGTCCAAATGTTTGTGTCTTATCCGTAAAAGAGCGAATTGGCATCAGAGAGATATCTGGAACTTATAAAAGAGTTGAACATTTTCATATCTGAACCAATGACGTCACATCAACATACTGGTAATAAAATAACCCGCACGGGTGGGCACGTCGACTAAGGAATCAGCTTCATCTGACTTATTTTATCAGTGACGAAGAGGGGTTTGAATTCAAATGCCAATCAACCATATTAATTAAAAAAAATTAGATAGTTTTACCATTCAACCGCTAGGAAAATTTAGGTATAATTATTACCTATACATTCTAAACTACAGTAGCCCCTTGACTTATTTGGTGCTGACTGACAGCTGACGGCTTTGAAAAGCTACCAGACCAAATTATGTACCCCTATGCCAAACCATATGATCTGCAAAAACATGTGTTTAGCAGCTGTCAGAAGCCAGCTGTGAGCTGTCGGTCAGCACCAAAGAAGCCACGGGACTACTGTACTCATCCCAATGCCATTAGTGTAGATATCCATGTGAGCTGTAAAACGCGTTGCATTTATTAATATATACGTTTTATTGCCCACATAGATATCTACAATAATAGGATTAGGATGAGTAGTTTAGAATATATAAAGGAAATAATTGTACCTACATGTCCCTAGCTGTTGAATGGTAAAACTATTTGGAAAAAAAAAATTAATATGGTTGATTGGCATTTGAATTCAAACCCCTCTTCGTCACTGATAAGCTAAGCCAGATGAAGCTGATGCCTTTGTCCACGTGCCCACCCGTGCGGGTTATTTTATTACCAGTATGTTGATGTGACGTCATTGGTTCAGATATGAAAATGTTCAACTCTTTTATAAGTTCCAGATATCTCTCTGATGCCAGTTCACCCTTTTACGGATAAGACACAAACAATTGGACCCAACTCACAGCTGGAGGAGATTTTAAAATTTTTAAAAACAAATTAAGTTTTTATATATATATATATTTATATATATATATATATAAACTTAATTTGTTTTTAAAATTTTTGTTTTGTTTACGATTCATTAACCTTAACCTTTTTTACTAGTCGACAAATGCATTAATTATTAAAGGATAGGCCAAAAACTGTTAATAATACAATAATAACCTTTTACCTCATGTTTAAAAGGGGCAACGTAGAATTATTATTTTTTTTAGCACGGTGTCTTACTACCCGTTTGGATTATACACATATGTATTATTTACGCTAGTGGTTTTATGGATTAGGAAGGTTACGTTTATATGAAGTGTACCCAAATTTGCTTAGAGGGAGAGTGTAAAGCCGTTATGGGAAAAGAGCTTGAGTACACTCGACCGAGATTCGAACCACGATTTCTACCGCATCTGCAGTATAACCTACTGCGAGAGTAGCGCGTTAGGCCTTGTTGCCATCGAGACGGGTAAGTACAATTAAATACCATTAAAATAACTTAGGTGGTTTGAGATGTTGGACTCACATTGTATTTGTTAGTCACAGAAGTGAAGGTTGAGGGTTCGAATCCCGGTCTTATATGTTCGGAGTAGTTTCATGAATTTGTTTTTTACCAGGATTTCTCCTATCTCCTCTCTACGCCAATGTCACAGTATTCTCTCACAACTTCAGTGCACTTACCTCTAATAGTAGGTCGGCAATGACCCTTTTGCTAGAACGCCAAAATAAGAAACACCTATAACCTTGGCTAGATTCCGTTTAGAGCATATTTGGTATTTTATGACAGTTATGAAAAGTTACTACAAAATATTTTCGTAATAATCTTACCTCTAAAACATGTTTCGTGACTTTACGAAGTTACGCCAAGTTAAACCACTTGTCAAAGTAACAAAATATGTTTGCGGCGTATAAAACATGCACATGAAACTATTTTCGGAAACTTTTCAACATAAATTATTATTATTATTACTACTACCACGTCTTACTACCCGTTCGGGTTATACGCACTTACGCTAGTGTGTAATGGTAGGGTGATTGTGAGATGAAATTGAGGACCTACAGTTTAACGTGGAATCCGAACCACGGTGAAGGCCTGGTATTCCCCACATTCACAAGATGTCTTGCCAGAGGTGAAGGAAGGGTTTGGTAATCAGATAAATCTGTGCCGGGACCGTGGATTGAACCCCGACCGCTAGCATAGAAGTCTGACACCTTACCCGTAGACCACCAGGTCACCTTTCAACATAATGAAAATTCCAAAGTTTCGTTAAAAGTACTAAACAAAAGGTGACTATGTCCAGCCCAGATTCGAAACAAAGCCCCTCAGAAGGATATTCTTTGAGCCCTTGGGAGGTCCACCACGTCTTAATCTCTGTTGAGGTTGCTATACTCATATGCAGTAATTACGCTCATGAGTTAGGAATGAGGAGGGTTGTTGAATTTAGATTAATTGTACCCGCATTTACGCGAAAGGAGAGTGTAAAAACCATTTAAGAAAATCCTATCCTCAAACCCAGATCTCCCTGTCATCGGCAGTCTAATCTAATGTGAGAGTTACGCCTTATACCATACGGCCACCGAAATTAGTAAAAATTATTTACCAACACAATAACTAGGAAATTAGATAATTTTTGAAGGAAGGAATAGTAATAAGTTATTAGTGTGCCATTTCTCATTAAAATTTCAATTAAAAGTGATCTCTGAGTTTGCATATTATTTAGATCAATTCCACTTAATATAACCTAACAACATTTCCTTGAATTTTCACCAGGTCACCTGATTGATCGCCAAAGGTAGACAATCTTCTCATCAAGGAACGCAACCTCGCTCGTATCGCCTAATAACGCGCCCTTCTTTTAATTACCAACCGTCCCGGCGTCGCGTTATTTAAATTGACTTCATTAATAACAAACGGGAAGGTGATATGACTTATATGGCGCGAAAAGGGGGATTGGGACAAAGTTTTAAAAACAAACGGGAATCTTAAGAAATCAAGTCACTCACAACTTTAACGTTAAATCCTACTCTAAACTTATTAATTAAAGTTTCCGTTTAACTTTTAAACCCGGCAGTGTTATTTTCAGTGGATGACTTAAAAAAAACCATCTCATGCACGGACGACGAAGTAGATAATTACGCACGAACCAGGAATCTCATCGACGTGTTTTATCTGAATTCTTAACTTGACGACAATGGTGACCTGGTGGTCTAGGGATAAGGTGTCAGACTTCTATGCTGGCGGCCGGGGTTCAATCCTCGGTCCCGGCACAGATTTATCTGCTTATCAAACCCTTCCTTCACCTTTGACACGACATCTTGTGAATGTGGGGAATGCCAGGTCTCCACCGTGGTTCAGATTCCACGTTAAACTGTAGGTCCTCCAATTCATCTCACATTCACCCTACCATTGCACATTAACTTAAGTGCGTATAACCCGAACGGGTAGTAAGACGCGGAGCTAATAATAATAATAATAATTCACTTGACGACAGTGAAATCAGTATCTATGAAATAGGTTGTTTTCATTTTAAAGTCATTCCTTTTCAATATTGTTCTAATTATTTTTAATATGACAAAACTGTTTGGGTTTGTGAGGACATAACATTTTAGAAAACATTCTAAAAGATTGGTTGAAAATAAGGAGTGATACATGTCGGAATGAAGTAATCCAGACCTTTCCATTGCTGGATTTCAAAAAGGAGTAATGGAACACAGACAAATATAAGACTTAGATCATTCTACATTATACAACTAATTTTCAAAATCATTTTGGCAGATGTTAAATTAATATTTATTCTTTAATTTCAAACACAAATCTGGACTTAGAACATTGTTCATAATACGTTATATTGTATATTATTTTTTTATTAATATTTTAATGTGTCAACTTATGTTTTAAGACTATTCATCAACTCGTTTGAGCTTTATATTTTATATGGATTATGCATTGTAATTATATATAATTGTTCAGATCATACACTATATTACTTTGTTAAAATTTTATTTAAATTATACATTTTAGTGCTTGTCAATTTCACTAAATACATCAACCATTTTATTAAATGCTTGATTTATAAATTAATTTTATAATATTCTGGTTCAGCCTATCTAAGTCTTAGCTTTCATTTGTGAGGACAGTTTAAAAGCTGACTAAATTAAAATCATATATATTATTATTTCTTTTAGATAATTTGGGCGTAAGCAGTGGGTGTATGTAAAATAGGGTGGAAATATATACTTTCTTTTCGTCTCTTCCTTCCGACGGGAGATCATGGTGGCCACTTCCTAATAGAAAAAAAACCCACCGTTGACAACTTAAATAAAACCCAATAAAACGACCCCGCATTATCTTAAAATCTGTATCATGATCCTATCAAAACATGACTTGTTTGATATAGGAACGCTGTATCTAGGTTTATAGCGATCTACTTTAATATTAAAAGTACAAATTTCTGTGTAAAGCTGCGTTGAATTATTATTTTTTAACTTTATTTTTTATAAATGGGTTAAAAACCTGTTGATAACTTTCGCCTTCTTTTTGGCGAAAACTATATTAAATTACTATCAAACCACTTCTTAAATATTGGCGAGATTTCTGAACGTCTGAAAAGCAGTTCAATATTCTTCTTTACACCCCTCTTTAATGGTCTCGATTCCTTTGTTTGATTTTTTAACGAAAAGGTGACCTGGTGGTCCAGGGGTAAGGTGTCAGACTTCTATGCTGGCGGCCGGGGTTCAATCCTCGGTCCCGGCAAAGATTTATCTGATTACCAAACCCTTCCTTCACCTCTGACAAGACATCTTGTGAATGTGGGGAATGCCAGGCCTCCACCGTGGTTCGGATCCCACGTTAAACTGTAGGTCTTCAATTTCATCTCACAATCACCCTACCATTACACATTAGCGTATGTGCGTATAATCCGAACGGGTAGTAAGACGCGGTGCTAATAATAATAATAATAATTTAACGAAAACCACAGATTTGCGCACTACGATGTAACGCCGGCGGACTTATCCCTGAGGTGTTACGAGGTATCCTTAATCCTTTGCGAGCTGGAGCGGTCACGTGATACCATCTTGAAACGTTTATGTTTAACTATCTTTGAATAAAACTTTGCTATTGGTTCTTTTATCACCACGTCTTACTACCCGTTCGGGTTATACGCTTATGTACTAATTACGCTAATGGTTTTTAAGGTTATATTTATAGGAAATGTACTCACATTTGCATGGAGAGAGAGAAAGAAAGTGTGGGAAACCATTTTGGGAAAAAACACTTTCAGGACACCTGACCGAGATTCGAACCTCCGTCTCCCCGTCCACAGCAATTTAATCTACTGCGAGAATGACGCTTTAAACCATGCAGTCACCGAAGTGGGTGACAAACTTTGTTATGCAAACAGATTTTTTTTTAAATTCACTGGAGCACCAACTATAGGAATCGCGCTATCTCACAACAGTTGTTCTAAATAATTTGTAAGATAAAAGCTTAACAGTCGAGAGCTTGAATTAATTATTTAGTGAACAGAAAAATTGAAGCATTTTAAAATTAATTTAATAAAGTACGTCTATATTATATTGTGAACGTAAAAAAAAAAAGCTTTCGAGATAAGTTAAAATAAATTTATCAAAACTGTTCAGACAGAATAAAATGTGTGCTTCAATTTAAATTTAACTGGATGCCTTGAAGAAGTAATAATATAGTCTTCTGTGCTACTTTTAGTTATTATCTTTATTCATATTAAAACACACACACACACACACTAAACTTTTACTCACACAAAAGTAGCAGAGATGAAACACGCCATTCTACATCTTATTGTTTAAAATGGAGCACGATTGTACAAAAGTGTACGACTCAAAACGAATTGCAAGATTTTAAATTCTAGGATACCAACTTTATAGAATGAAATTACAAGTTTGGTAGAGTATGGCTGAGATTCGTCGTTAAGAGATTATCTAGTAAAATCCCGGATCTAAGTCCACTTGTTCAAGTTGTATTACCTAGCTAAGTAAGCTGGCCTCTTGGTCTACTGATCAGAATTTCCGGCTACAATATAGAGGTTCCAGGTTCGATTCCCGGTGGTAGCATATGTATTTTTTTTCGAAGGAGAGTTGTTATTATGGTAAAAATGGTCTTGTTAAGTTAGGCTTAAGTTGCGGCCAAAGAGAGCGCAAATATTTTTAAAGATTTTATAGATTTTTTTTTGCCAAAATAAATCAAATATTTCTTCAATAGCAACATAGAATTTAGTTATCTGCATATGCTAATATCAACAGATGTCAAGGGTGTCCTGGAATTTTGTCAACACTTTTTCTCTTTATTTAAAACGTTTTGACAAAATTCCAGTACACCCTTGACGGATATTCAAGATCTGTTGATATTAGCATGTGCAGAAAACTAAATTCTACATTGCTACTGGAGAAATGTTTGATTTATTTTGTCAAAAAAATGTTATGCTATAAGAACTGTAAAAAGACTTGCGCTCCCTTCAGCCGAACCTTATGTTAGATTCAAGATTGTTACTAGAACCACATAATCATCATAATCATTATCATCACATTTCATTGATATGAAATAACCGCACCTACATGGTGTCCCAACCAGATAAAACAGCGACATATCGTCCACTTAGAAGACCGAATTTCTAGTCTACAAACGCTGGTGTCTTACGCTAAAAATTACTACTTCGGTTATTCGTTAGCTATGAGGTGAGACGGGCTCTTATAAAACAACTTCGCACTGGATATCAACATTTTAAAAAAAAAGAGTAAATGTTTGTTTTTCTTTGTAACGATAAATAAAATGAAAAGGGCCAAACCCTTTTAATATATTGGCAGTTGGTTTTCAATATTATATTATTCTATCAAGCACTAGATAATCATTTAACTAAATTTAACTATCAACAAGGTGACCTGGCGGTCTAGGGGTAAGGTGTCAGACTTCTATGCTGGCGGCCGGGGTTCAATCCTCGGTCCCGGCAAAGATTTATCTGATTACCAAACCCTTCCTTCACCTCTGACAAGACATCTTGTGAATGTGGGGAATGCCAGGCCTCCACCGTGGTTCGGATTCCACGTTAAACTGTAGGTCCTCCATTTCATCTCACAATCACCCTACCATTACACATTAGCGTAAGTGCGTATAAACCGAACGGGTAGTAAGACGCGGTGCTAATAATAATAATAATAATAATATTAATAATAATAATAATAATAATAATAATAATAATAATAGACTATCAACGAAATTGATTTTAGGTGATGTCGAATACCTACGGATTGTACTGGAGGTGTTTTTCAAATGTTATTTATCACGGTGAGGTTCACATCATATCTTTACCTTAAGGTAATTCGACAGTTAGATTATTATTATTATTATCTTACTACCCATTCGGGTTATACGCACTTACGCCAATGTTTAATGGTAGGGTGATTGTGAGATGAAATGGAGGACCTACAGTTTAACGTGGAATCCGAACCACGGTGGAGGCCTGGACATTCCACACATTCACAAGTTGTGATTAATACACGTCTTGTCAGAGGAGAAGGAGGGGTTTGGTAATCAGATAAATCTGTGCCGAGACCGAGGATTGAACCCCGGCCGCCAGTACAGAAGTCTGACACCTTGCCCCTAGACCGTCAGGTCACCTAGACAGTTAGAATTACCAAGATTGTTTGAGGCTGGCAAGGAATTTAATATACGTAGGTAAACGGGGGTTATCTTGGAAAATGTAGCAAGTGGCAATGTATCGGCCCGGTCCAGCAACACAGGACCTTGTACTGTAGTTTTATGTTCTATACTGCTGATGGCGGGGAGGTTGTGGTTCGAATCCCGGTCGGGTGTACTAAGGAGTTTTTTTTTCTAAATTGTTTTCCGCTCTCCCTCCACGCAAATACGGGTATAATTTTTCTAAATATAACCTCTTAAATTCCTAAAACCATTAGCTTAATTAGTTCATAGGCGTATAACCCGAATGGGTAGTAAGACGTGGTCCTAAAAACAGTTCCTATAAAATTAATATATACGTAACACGCTTATGGACACGAATGACCCATTACGGCGTAGAAGCCTGTCTGGCGTATTCATGGGATGTTAAATTTTTAAAACAAGATCACTTTTTCTTTTTCTTAAGTATAAATATTCGGATAAAGTATTGGATTTAAAGGCTTAATCTTCTGTCGTTGACATCAGCTTTGCCTGTAAAACCTCCCGCGGAGTGAAATCGCGTAACGATGTACACTCCACAGAACTAGAGACGTTTCTTCCTCAAACATAGATTGATCCACACTGGATTTCATCTCTGATGTAACTGCACGATTGGAGCTCTATCTTTAGGGGTGAATACCACCCTTAATATTTAAGATGGACCCTAGGTTGCTGATGTGAATTATTCTATTCTCACCCAAGGAATAGACTGCCAAAGTTTGATGCAATGTTTTAGATACACGTTGTATATACATATCACATGAATTGACGTATGAACACGTGAAAGTATATCTAGTAACTTCTCTAGCTGTCAGATAAGGCCCTTTCTATGAAAATTGCACTGTAGTTCTGGCACTCAAGAGATACTAAGAAATATTCCACGCATCCAGCGTTTTTAAATGAACAACCTTTTTTATAAATCGCTTATTATTAGCAAAACATTTTCAGCTAAAATAAATTAAATATTGCTCCAGTACAAACAGAGTTTAATTTTCTTCACGTGGTGATATCAACAGTTGTTGAATATATGATCATGAGCATAGCGTCGTTAGATGAGAAACTTTTTTAATGAATGAATTCCAGGATACCCTTGATAGATATTCAACAACTGTTAATATCACCAGCTGAAAAAAAAAATTAACTCTACTTTTGTACTGGAGAAATATTTGATTTATTTTAATCAAAACAAAGGTTTATATATAAAACTGCAAAAATACAATCCTTCTACTAGCGTTTCCTTACACTGTCACCTCAAGTTAATTTCCAATCTCCAAGATAAAGTTTTCAAAATATAAAATAACCACATAGCTAAACTGTTTTATAAAACTAATAATTATTTAATGTTTTTTTTATCCCTTTTTATATTTTGTGTTGAGTAAAATTTTTACCACAAATATATTCAGCAACATTTTAAAATGCATTAAAATTTCCCGTATAAAAAAATAACACGATTTTTAAGTAATATTAACCTGCCTCGGTGGCGTAGTTAGCTAACTCACTAATCGTGTTGAGCTCGACTGCTGAGGACGGGGAGATCGAGGTTCGAATCTCGGTCGGGTGAACTGGGGGTGGTTTTTCCTAAATGGTTTTCTAATCTCCCTCCACGCAAATCCGTGTTCACTTCCTCTAGTTATTATTATTATTATTATTATTATTATTAGCACCGCGTCTTACTACCCGTTCGGGTTATACGCACTTGCGCTAATGTGTAATGGTAGGGTGATTGTGAGATGAAATGGAGGACCTACAGTTTAACGTGGGATCCGAACCACGGTGGAAGCCTGGCATTCCCCACATTCACAAGATGTCTTGTCAGAGGTGAAGGAAGGGTTTGGTAATCATATAAATCTGTGCCGGGACCAAGGATTGAACCCCGGCCGCCAGCACAGAAGTCTGACACCTTACCCATAGACCGCCAGGTCACCAATCTTCCTCTAGTTCAGCCTTCCCAATTCCTAATCCATTAGCGTAATTAGTACTTAAAGCGTATAACCCGAACGGGTAGTAAGACGCGGTGTTAAATAATAATAATAATATTTCAAGTAATCCTCTTTCCTCATATGCGTGCTTATTGCATGCCTCACGCTTACACTCTTGAATATATTATCGTCATTCTCCAGTAGATAGCAGCTCTCCCATGGGAAAGGATCTTTATAAAGGACACATTCGGCGAGTCCATTGTCCATTGTTGTCTCATTGTTGAGCCGTGGCGACCAGTAGATCGCAACTACCGACAACTTCCCGTCTCTCGGCCAATAGAATTCGTCCCGTGGCACTCTCTATCGTGGAGTATCCGAAAGTACTTCATGTGCGTTGTTTTGTTGGGGTTTTTTTGTCGCCGATACTTGACATCTCATCATTCATTTACGACTTGCCGACTTTTATAAACCTCAGATTCCGTTTAAAAAGAGAAAACCATGCATTACGAGTAAGTGCATTCATTCATCTACATAAATATTTATGTGGTCTCACACGTAGAAAATATTACCTATATATATATATGAAATAAGGAATATTTACGTTCCAAATTCATTATTAAATTAATTAATAAAAATAGAAATTACACTAGAACTTTGTTGGCACGAACTAATTGGTACCGAAGCTTGTTTGGATTAACCGGGGGAATACACGGATACAGTATTTTCACGAACTTTAAATTACAGTTGAATGAGTTAAATCAAATCTTAATTTACTTAACTGATGTAAGACACGTGATATGTACTGTAATTATTTTTATTTATTAAAAAAAACACATTGTGTTGAATACAACATGTAAATATTAAGCTTTTTTTAACCAATAAAAAAATATATTTCATTTGACTTTTGTCCACCCTTTTCCGAAAAGTATGTTCTGGTTATACGGAATTTCGGAGTACTAGGATTATATCTAACGAGGTTTTACTGTGTTTATTTTATTGTCTTGTTAGTCGAAATTTGGATAGGTTTTGGGTATTTTTATGTAAACACTTTTCATGTGTGTGCTTTAAGTTGGGGGTTTTTTTTCAGCGCCACATCGTACAACTCGTTCCACCTGTCAAATATTAATAAGTTAACTGTGGAGTTCTGTTTCGGTAATCTTGTGTTCGTTAAACGGTTTGCATTGAAATCAAATTCGATTCGGATTTTCACTCTGGGCACTATACATTTACTAAATATCTTGTTTGAATTTTTTTATTTGTTAAATTTAAGTTAAGTGGAAAAAAGTATATAAAAATAATACATACTCAAATATTAAGCAGATATAAAAAAATACTATCAATAGTAATAAAAACACAAAGAATTTATCCACACAACCTAAATAGTCGAAGGGATTCAATTTATAACAGCACAGTTTTAGCAGTTAAAACTATAATATAATTTAACTAGTAAATCTTTAATAAAATAGGTGACCTGGCGGTCTAGGGGTAAGGTGTCAGACTTCTATGCTGGCGACCGGGGTTCAATCCCCGGTCCCGGCATAAATTTATCTGATTACCAAACCCTTCCTTCACCTCTGACAAGACATCTTGTTAATGTGGGGAATGCCAGGCCTCCACCGTGGTTCGGATTCCACGTTAAACTGTAGGTCCTCCATTTCATCTCACAATCACCCTACCATTACACATTAGCGTAAGTGCGTACAACCCGAATGGGTAGTAAGACGTGGTGCTAATAATAATTTAACAAAATACAGTAAAATATTCACAAAATTTCATTTTTTGACCTTATTAGAATCATGAGACCATTGTAATTAATATTTCAACTCTTCCGTCCGTCCCTTTTCTTGTGACATTTATCTCGCCCGAAACAAATAGCTTCAATTTTATTTTATTTTTAAAGCTGTGTGCATTATTTGCAGAAACAAATACCATCTGGCGCCATTCGAGGTGGATTCTGATCAGCCAAGCCTCCAATACGTGGCGTGGTCTCCCGGGGGAAACGCCCTTACCTTCGTTTACAAGAACGACGTCTATTACAAACCTCGAGCTAAAGGTTCAGAGATTTACAAGGTCACCAACACTGGAGAACTTGGCGTCATCTATAACGGCGTCCCCGATTGGCTCTATGAAGGTAAGGGCATACCTATTCATTCGTTTCGGGTATTTTAATGGACACTTTAACTTAAATCTAGAACAGACACAGCATCCAGACCATCGGTCGTTAATTCATCACATTCCACCAATGATGAATTTTTAGACCATGCCGAAAATCGAACACGGGACTCTCAGCTCGGTAGATATACACGCTACCGACTGCGCTAACGTGTCGGAGCGTTCATTAGGAAATGTTTTTCTTCGACAAATGACAGGTAGGTGGAATATTGAGGTGGATCGCTCACGCGTTCTAACGGCACGCGGTCGTATCCATTCCGGTGGCCTTAGTTCGGATCCTGAATGGGTTATTATACGACCTTATCGCCCTGAATTTACGTGCGTTAGTTTATACCTCGGCGCTATTTCTAAATATTTAAACATTTAGTGTTCAGGCTACAGGTAGTTTCAAATTTCTTGCCAACGATTAGACAGGGTTTGTTTTAAATGAATCGTAACATAAATGAAAGATCACACATCAATAATTTGGACTAATCTATTCTGCACTTTGGTTCTGGTTATAAGAGAATGATTATTAATAATGAGAGTTGAGATAGGGTGACTGCGCAAATGTGTAAGACACGTCCGAACCGTATGCTGATGTGATCACGAGTGTGTAAGACACGTCCGAACCGTATGTTGATGTGATCACGAGTGTGTAAGACACGTCCGAACCGTATGTTGATGTGATCACGAGTGTGTAAGACACGTCAGAACCGTATGTTGATCCGTATGATGATGTGATCGCGAGAGGTTTTCCAATGGCCGCCAAAGTGTTTGAAATGGCGCGCAGTCACACACGCGGCTGTCAAGAGTCCTGCAGTATGAAACCAAACCTTCACAACCCTTCAGGTATTGTCGCCAGCCCGCTGCGGTTATATTGCCCTACCTTTTTATGCGTGTCAAGACGCTTTCCCATACGCGCCCTGAAGTTTGAAACTTATGAGAGAGGTGTTGTGTATAGCGTGAACCAGCAGTAATGACGTCAACCACCCTGCGTCTTCCTGCGTCTAAAGGCGCATATTTTTGTTTTGTATGGCGTGAATGTTTCTATGTAGGGTAATTTTCAGCAGTGTGTTTATTTTATTTATGTATTTGTTTATTTATTTAGCACCACGTCTTACTACCCATTCGGGTTCGATTAAGTACTAATTACGCTAATGGATTAGGAATAGAGAAGGTCGAATTAGATTAAGTGAACCCGCATTTGCATGGAGGTAGTGTGGAAAACCGTTTAGGGAACCCCCCCAGTTCACCCAACCGAGATTCGAACCTCGATTTCCCCGTCCTCGGAAATCTAGCTCAACACGATACTAGCGCGTCAGCTAACTACGCCACCGAGGCGGGTTAGGATTGTGTTGATTTGTTAATTTATATGTCGTAACATTTTACGTAGATAAATTGATTAGTTCAATTCAGACGCTTATATCAATAAACGTTTCAAAATTAAATCTTGATCAAAAAAGGGAATTGAAGTCATTAGTTAAAAGCCATGTCCTGAATTCTGTATAGAACAAACAGAAAGCAATGGAAATGAAAATTAAGTTTTCAAAAAGCAGCTCAATTCCAAAGATTCACACAATAACAAAATAAAGGACTTAATTTGCGGCTATGACGTGGAAAAATGTGTATACTGTTTTCCATAAACTTGTGAGGACAATGAACATACATGTGTGTATATTTATGCACATTAATAACACGGTGACCTGGCGGTCTAGGGGTAAGGTGTCAGACTTCTATGCTGGCGGCCGGTGTTCAATCTTCGGTCCCGGCACAGATTTATCTGATTACCAAATCCTTCCTTCACCTCTGACAAGACATCTTGTGAATATGGGGAATGCCAGGCCTCCACCGTGGTTCGGATCCCACGTTAAACTGTAGGTCCTCCATTTCATCTCACAATCACCCTAGCATTACACATTAGCATAAGTGCGTATAGCCCAAGCGGGTAGTAAGACGCGGTGCTAATAATAATAATAATTAATAACATGGATGAAGAGTTTATAAAACAGATCCAATTTATTTGAAGTGAATTCGCAATTTTTTTATTTATATTTTTATTTTGTTTGTAATATGATTTTTTATTTGAGTTTTAATCAATTAATATGTAACAAATAACGAAGAAATGTATATCTTCTTTTAAATATATTATTTACAAATAATTATAGAAACCTAATCACCCGCGTCCTCCATTTACTAAAGTGACACCCACCTCGGTGGCGTAGTTGGCTAACGCGCTTGTCGTGTTGAGCCCGACTGCTGAGGACGGGGAGATCGAGGTTCGAATCTAGGTCGGGTGAACTGGGGGGGTGGTTTTTCCTAAATGGTTTTCCACTCTCCCTACACGCAAAATGCGGGTTCACTTCCTCTAATTCAACCTTCCCAATTCCTATTCCATTAGAGTAATTAGTACATAAAGCGTATAACCCGAACGGGTAGTAAGACGCGGTGCTAAATATTATTATTATTATTACTACTAAAGTGACGACCCGTGCCATTTCGCCTCCCATCAATCAATAATTAAGTTATATATTAAACTCATTCATATCCATCTCTTCCGTCAATGAAAGATTTTGTTACACTTCTTCGTATTTAACCGTCCCGCCAATGAATGACTACACCACACCCCCTCATATGTATCCCTCCCATCAATTAACTAACAGCTTCATATCCAGAAGTAGGAAAATGTTGTTTTGTTTCCTAAACACTTTGTATCGACTATCGATTCCTAGTGTTCCGTTGTTAACTCACCATTACTCACCCGAACATGGCTGTAAATGAGCTAGTCTTTTGAACGTTAATGACCTCATTACGACTGGTTTTGTTCGTGGATCATGTCTACTTTTTTGCTCGTTGTTTTGAATGGATGTTGCATGTTATCCATTTGATCGGGCTCGCTAAACCACAATGTCAGGGGGTTCAATTAACATTTAATCAGTATCATTAAGTGTATCTACCCCGAAAACATTTAAAAGCCCTCAAAGCCATGAAAAGTAATTTATTATTATTATTTTTATTATTATTATTATTAGCACCGCGTCTTACTACCCGTTCGGGTTATACGCACTTACGCTAATGTGTAATAGTAGGGGTGATTTTGAGATGAAATGGAGGACCTACAGTTTAACGTGGAATCCGAACCACGGTGGAGGCCTGACATTCCCCACATTCACAATATGTATTGTCAGAGGTGAAGGAAGGGTTTGATAATCAGATAAATCTGTGCCGGGAGCGAGGATTGAACCCCGGCCGCCAGCATAGTAGTCTGACACCTTACCCCTAGACCGCCAGGTCACCCTAATTGAAACCAATCATGACATTTAACTATCTGCTTTATTTTTACTTTAAAATATCAAGAGAGAGCATCGTAAACGTGAAAATGTTCTACCTCGAGATTATGTTGAATCTTCAAGTTTTGTTTGTGTCCGAAACTATATCCTATGCATTTAACATAGATCAAAGTATGAACGAAAATGACGATTTCAAATCTAAATTTTCGGTCTGGTTGGAAGTTCCCTACCCTAATTTGCAGATTCCAAGCAGAACGAAAAGGAAAGAATGTCACTGAGTAGAATTAAAGAACAGGTAAAATACCTTTTAACAAAGTCAAGAGTAAAGAAAAACTTACATAATAACGTGTAGAATAATTTGCGGCTAGACTGATTATCATATCTGAGGGAACTGCACGGTTACTATTGGAGAACAGCGTTGTCATTTTCTCGTTTTCGTGTGGTCAATCTCCCTTCAAATATAAGACAAGTTTCGCAACGCTGGTTAGTCGAGGTTGCCAGTAGCTCCTTATCACCCTAGCACACCACCTTCAGACATGACTGAGAGGGAGGCGATATGGCAACAGCTAACGAAGAGAGAGCGAAAATAAAGCTTTTCTCCACGAGACCTGAAGTTCCTTCAGCCATAATGTTGGGTCTATATGGTTTTGCGAATATTAATTCGCGAGTAGCATTATGCCCGTGTCTCATTCAACGACACCCTGGTTGAAGAAATCATGCCTCACCCACCATGGTACCAATAAGTCGTGTTTTACTGTTCCAGAGGAGATACTCAAGTCTTCTAGCGCGTTGTGGTTCTCCCCTGATGGGCAGTACCTCTTGTTCGCCTCATTCAACGACACCCTGGTTGGAGAACTCAAGTACCCCTGGTATGGAAGTCTTGAGGTGCGACTGCGATACCCGCAGATTCGAAGTATCAGATACCCCAAGGTGAGTAGTTATTCCAAGAGCACGATACAAGAAGAAGTCTTTGAATTGTTTGGCTATGGTTAGATCAAGTATTCCAAGTAGTATATTCGACATTTCCAAGATAAAAGGCCAGTTTCATAATCAGACCTAGTACGCCTCAAATGCGGTGCTGTACTAAATACAATACGACACCTTCCTAGACCAGAATATAATGGGCTAGTTTCATCTACGAAACTGGCCCATTCCATTTGAGTTAAGGTAAGCGTAATCTTTTATCTAGTATCACATCGCACGTGAGTAATACCAAGTCTGATTATGAAACTGACCCAATCTACTCTGGTCTAGGTAGGTGTCGTCCTGTAAAGTAAAGCGTCACACTTGAGGCGTACATAGGTCTGATTATGAAACTGACCCAATCTATTCTGGTCTAGGTAGGTGTCGTCCTGTAAAGTAAAGCGTCACACTTGAGGCGTACTAGGTCTGATTATGAAACTGACCCAACCTATTCTGGTCTAGGTAGGTGTCGTCCTGTAAAGTAAAGCGTCACACTTGAGGCGTACTAGGTCTGATTATGAAACTGGCCCAAAGTGACCTAGAGCAATTTGTATGCACCCACGACGATACGGTCCAATTTTCATAAGAAGGGGCCTTAACTGATAGATATAAATATGAATATATAAACACACTTTCACGTATTCATACGTAGTCATACGATCTGCAGCTGTCGCTTTTTATATACATAAATAAATATGATCAATAGCTATTAAATATCACCAATAAAGTAGTATAATGTAATCTGTTTTAGATCAGTTTCATTGTCAGAATGGTTTAGTAAGCGTCACCCTTAGACTGGCCTACTGACAGAGAGATTGGGGTTCGAATCCGGATCATATCTACTGAAGGTGATTTTTCCTCGACGGTTTCCGACTCTCCTTTCACAGAAATTCGAGCACACTTCCTCTAAATATAACCTTCCTAATCCATAAAAACCATTAAAGTAGTTAGTAATAATATAATAATATTTAGCACCGCATCTTACTACCCGTTCTGGTTATACGCTTTAAAGTACTAATTACTCTAATGGATTATGAATTGAGAAGGTTGAATTAGAAGAAGTGAACCCGCATTTGCGTGGAGGGAGAGTGGAAACCGTTTAGGAACCNTTCCCCCAGTTCACCCGACCGAGATGCGAACCTCGATTTCCCCGTCCTCAGCAGTCGGGCTCAACACGACTAGCGCGTTAGCCAACTACGCCACCGAGGCGGGTAGTAATTAGTGCATAAGCGTGTAATATGCACTGCTAAAGCAATTCAAGCTTTTTTTTGTCATTGTTTTCTCCAAATAATCTTTTTCTCTTTACCACCCCCGACCCGCCTCTGTGGCGTAGTTGGCTAACGCGCCAGTCGTGTTGAGCCCGACTGCTGAGGACGGGGAGATCGAGGTTCGCATCTCGGTCGGGTGAACTGGGGGAAGGGGGGTTTCCTAAACGGTTTTCCACTCTCCCTCCACGCAAATGCGGGTTCACTTCCTCTAATTCAACCTTCTCAATTCATAATCCATAAGAGTAATTAGTACTTAAAAGTGTATAACCCGAACGGGTAGTAATATGCGGTGCTAAATATTATTATTATTTACCACCCCTATGTTGTTTTACTAAATATCAGGTTGGTGTACAGAGCATGCAGTTTCCAAATATATCTAGGAACGTTTTTAGAAACCACAATAAAGTGTTCTTTAGCCGGCATCTCCCCCCTCCCATTCAAAGACGTAAGTATTTTAACTGGTCCGGCCAAGATTGTCTGTTCTAAACCACCCCGGAGCCACCCCTAGCAAAACTGTCGTTTGACTACAGAAGAAATAAAAAAAACTCTTATTTGCCAGAATTAAATTCTTAAAGATTCTGCTTCTTCTTCTTTTCTTTTTGACAAACTTTCTACTTAATCGTTCCTCTATTTTGAAAGTGTTTTTGTGTGTGTGTGTGTGTTTTTTTTTCTCTCTCGCTCGATATTTTCAACTTTTCTGTTCCTTAATAATTTTTTTTCTGAAGTACAGAGGGGTTTAAACTTTCTTGTAAAACATTGTTAGCAACTTTAATAAAAATGCAGCCGTAATATAATACAATCTAAGGGCACAAGGTAAAAAGAAGGAAAGTTTAATTTCAGCTCCAATTGTGGTTTTTCTAAATTTATTTTATTTATTGGGAAACCATTTGAACGGTACAGGGTAAATAGGAAGTCTAATTTAACTCAAATTGATATTGTGCTGCCATCTGTTAGACAATCATAAGACCTTTCTATTATTATTATTATTATTATTATTGTTAGCACCGCGTCTTACTACCCGTTCGGGTTATACGCACTTACGCTAATGTGTAATGGTAGGGTGATTGTGAGATGAAATGAAGGACCTACAGTTTAACGTGGAATCCGAACCACGGTGGAGGCCTGGCACTCCCCACATTCACAAGATGTCTTGTCAGAGGTGAAGGAAGGGTTTGGTAATCAGATAAATCTTTGCTGGGACCGAGGATTGAACCCCGGCCGCCAGCACAGAAGTCTGACACCTTACCCCCTAGACCGCCAGGTCACGGTGCTTTCTAATACACTTTAGATTATGGTTAAAAGAGGTCTCTGTCATATTTAAATTTACGTGTTTTTTTGTGTTTTTTATTTGCGGGGGCTCTTATTGAGTTTGAGATGTAAAAGTTGTTGTGCTAAAAAACTGTATTTAATGTGACTTTCCTCCTATTTCCCGTGTACCGTTAAATTGTAAATAAATTTAAATTTTGAAAATTACTTTGATATTAATGCTAACACTGATCTAACTAAATAAAAACTATAAATATATTTTAATTGGTGACACAATCACTGAAAAATGATTTGCACTAGCATAAGTGGTCGCATGGTCTAAGGTGTTTGGAAAATATACTAGATTACCAGTGATGGAAGGAGGGGTATCAGGATCGAATACCTATCAGGTGTACAGAGGATGTGTTTTCCTAAATGGTTTCTCTCTCTCTCTCTCTTCATGCAAACGTGGGTATATTTAATCCAAATTCTACCTTCATCCCTACCCCGTTTAATGTAAATATGGTCGACCTTGGTGGTCTTGACGTAAATTACTCGCCTCAGGACTCGATGATCGAGGGTTTAAACCCATCCAGGGTCGACGGATTTTTACTGAGCGATACAAATATGTAGCACAACTTCCTTCGGAGGGTAAGTAAAGAAGTCGCAGTCTCGTGTCAATTGTGGACATGTGAAAATACCTTTCCCGGTAAAATTGCTAGGCCTTTTTTTTTCGCTCTCGCTCATAGAAATTCTCGTGTGCTGAAATAATCAGTCGATTCAGAAAGTGCGCGTTAAATACCTCAAATAAAAAATAATAGCACGGACAGGTAGTAAGAAGAGGTGCATGAAAATAATAAAGGAGAGTTAACAAAATACGAAGCTCATAAAAAGGAATCAAGAACGGTTGAGTTTTGAGGAAAGTTATGGGTACGGATCACTTCATATGCTTCGAGTAGTGTGTGAGGAGGAATTTCACAGTCTAGGCCAGGGGTTCCCAAACTGTGTGTCACGACGCCCTGAGACGTCACCGATCTTGGTCCGGGGCATCGCAGTTATAATTATAAACTAAAATCTATACTGTCTAGTAAAATGCAACATGCAAACTTTTAGGGGCAGGCGGGATTCCTGAGTTTCGGGATTCCCGCGGGAAAAAATATTTCACGTTCTTAATCCGATTGTCGGGAAACATATTTTGTAATCCCGAAAATTTCGAGGACTTTATTTTCATATTTAATTTACTTTTAAATTTGCTTTTCGTGTTTTCTTTATTATTTAAATATAAATATGTATGTGAACCTATTCTAGATGTAAATTTATATTCAATGTGTGTTTCATAAATGTTTATCATTTAATTAGCCTAAGTTATAGCAAAAGTATTATTATTGTTATTATTATTATTATTATTATTATTATTATTATTATTATTATTAGCACCGCGTCTTACTACCCGTTCGGTTTATACGCACTCGCGCTAATGTGTAATGGTAGGGTGATTGTGAGATGAAATGGAGGACCTACAGTTTAACGTGGNATGGTAGGGTGATTGTGAGATGAAATGGAGGACCTACAGTTTAACGTGGGATCCAAACCACGGTGGAGGCCTGGCATTCCAATCTGTGCCGGAACCGAGGATTGAACCCCGAACCCCGAACACACAGCACAGAAGTCTTACCCCTAGAACACCAGGTCACCAATAGCAAAAGTATTAAAAATTATTTATTTATTTTCATATTTTTGTTTAGATTCACTTAACAAATTAAATATTGTCAGTATTTTAAGGTACGTAATATTAACAAAATTAGAAATAATTTGTTTTACGTTTTTAATTCCCGTTCTCGTCTTGAAGTAAGGGATTATAAAATTATCGTTCCCGATCTCGTATCAAACCAAAACAAGTTGATCTGGCACACCCCTACAAATTTTCAATACATGTACTCCATACATATTTTAAAGAATGGAATAAATCATACAAGAAAACAAATTTGTTTTTGTTTCTTGTGAGTTCCGGATTCTAATGCTTCTTGAAAACTTGGTGTGACTTCGTTCCCAACTTACTTTCCTACAATAAGAAAATGGATTGAGCCAAGGTCAAACCTTTATTTTTTTTAATATTGGTTACAGGGGGGTCGCACGTTAAATCTGACATGTGAAGGGTGGTGTGGTCTCAAAAAAGTTTGTAAACCCCTGACCAAGGCAGTAGAAGGGAAGGAGAAACAATATACTTAACGGCTACCCTATGTACGATTAACAATTTTAACAGTGTTTTTTTGTTACGAGACTCTAGAAACAAGAATCACAATTTTTAACTACCCTACACCCTATAAACTTGGTGGTGATTGCCGGTCGTGGAAACATGATGCGATTAAATTCTCCCGAGGAGTTCCGATTCGCCTATTCTCTTATTGGAAAACACTTTTATGAAGGTTTTTATATACGTTCTAACAGAATATCATAAAATGTGCCATAAACTACCATACCTATGTTCAATCACGAGGAATGGGTTGAAGATACTAAAACCAATGAAGTACATAGTGAAAAACTAAACATTTTGTTAATAAACATCTAAATTAGGTTCAAAAACAATTAAATTCGTACCCGCTTCGGTGTCCGCATAGCCTAAGTTGCTATTCTCGCAATAGACTAGACTTTCAAAGACGTGATAGATTGGGGTTCAATCCCTGTACTCAAGGTGGTTTTTCCTAAATGGTTTTCCACTCCCCTTCCACGCAAATACGGGTACACTTACTCTAAATGTAACCTTTCTAATCCCTAATACATTAATGTCACTAGTATATAGGCGTATATCCCGAACGGGTAGTAAATAATAAGTGTGGTGCTAAAGAAATAAATCGTATTTATATCGAAAGAGCGAAAATATTTACTAAACTAACATTAGATAATAATGAAAATTGTATTCCAACAATAGCTAATTATGTATATTGTTGATACAGGGGAATCAACATAATATAAGTGAAATACTGTGTTGTTACTATTATTGTTGTTTCTATTTAGTATCATTGTTATGATATCAACAATGAAGTTACGAGAGACAATGACAATAATATATAGATAATATTAGATCATCGGTGTTTCAAGAAACAAGAACAGTGATATTAAACATAAAACATTTAACAGTGGTAAAAAGTACTCACCTCTGCCAACATTTGACGAGATATGGCTCCATATAACTTAAACACCAACATAACCGCCAGCGAAGTAGAATACGTACGAGCCCCACAGATAAACCCTGCTGACTAAAATAGTAATGGTCAGAATCGGATGAATATAATCGATCGATTCTATTATTTTGAATAATCGATTCATTCGATTCTTTCAAATTAATTCAAATGAAACAGTAACCGACTTGACGAGAGCTGGCGGATTCATTCGCTTACCACTCCCTTGCCAGAAGCGCTGAGAAAAATCGACCTTATGATTATTAATGTTTCCAGGTTATCTCTATACAGGTCTTCATTTCTATTAGGTTCATTTTCAATAAATAGTCCTCATTGCTACACAATAACCGACCTTACGCTTTCGAATGATTATAAGGCTTTATTTAAAACAAAGTGTAAGAGGTTGTACAGTTTACAATCGAGTATCATCCATAAATAATTCAAATGAAAATTACAAAATGATTCGATTGTTTTGATACATTATAATACGTAGATTTCTCTTTCATTTCCTTTAAATTTTACCTTCCTAATTAACTAAACGCAAATAATCCGCAAGGGTTGAGAGATAATTATTTTTTTAACATCGACTTAGATTTATTAAACAGATAAGTACATACTTTTTATGTATTTAATAAAACATTGCCCAGCCGTAATATTCAGATCGTTTTATAATTTTATCAATTGAAATAATTTTACAGTCTTATAACACAAAATATCTTTATACAGCAACTTTCGTCGTCGTTTGTCGAGTAGTAGGCCTAATAATTGTGTGTTTGATTCTAATTTTTAAGTGAGGCTTTCAGGAGGCATATAATTGATGCAGATATTCAAATTTAAAGTATTTTATCATTTACGCTATGCATAAATAGTACAGTATTGTAAGATTATGTATTTTTTTTAATGTTTAGGAAATATCACAGGGTCAGTTATTTCGACTCTTTTAGACTCAAAGGGAAACGTATGTTATTTTTATTATAATTATTAATATTATTATAACTTAAAAGTATTTCTATTAATGGCGAGGTACTAACTTATGTGACGGTGACCTGGCGGTCTAGGGGGTAAGGTGTCAAACTTCTGTGCTGGTGGCCGGGGCTCAATCCTCGGTCCCGGCATAGATTTATTTTATTACCAAACCCTTCCTTCACCTCTGACGAGACATGTGGGGAATATTATTATTATTAGGTGTTCTGTCTTACGACAGGTCCATTCCTTTTGTCAGTGAACTTAGACCGCCAATGGACCCTGACCTCTGCCTCCTCCTTGAGCTTCAAGAATGTTCTTCTTTCCTTCAAGTCACCCAATATTTGAATCCTCCTTTTTCCTAAACTCCTCTTTCCTTCAACTTTTCCTTCTATGACGCCATGCAGAAGACAGTTCATCCTAAGGATGTGCCCGATCCAGTTTGCTTTGCCCCTAAGGCTCAGTTCTCTTCTCACCCACTACTCTTAGGACTTGTTCATTTGTCCCCCTGTCTGCCCAACTGATCTTCTCACGTCTTCTCAAACACTAGATTTCAAAGCTCTCCGAGTATTTCTTCTCCATCTTCCTAAGAGTCCAAGTTTCTGCTCCAAACAGTGCGATGCTCCAAATGAAGCATTTCATCAGTTTCTTCTTCAGTTCCAAACTCAGCTTGCTGGTCAGCAGTGACCTCTTCAACTTGAAAGCTTCCTTAGACATGGCGATCCCCGACCTAATCTCCTTGGTGCATCCTTTATTAGCATATTTCCCAGATAGTTGAACTGCTCTATGTTTTCCAAACTCTTGGTTTATGTAAATATAGGAAGAATAATGTCAGTAAAATATTTATGTTTATATGTGTAGAAAACGAAGCTGTATTCCCCTCAAATCAAGGAAAATCAAAAACCCTCTTTTTTTTACTTTCAGGATTATCAGAATATAACAATGGTATCTGTATGCTGGCGGCCGGGGTTCAATCCTCGGTCCCGGCAAAGATTTATCTGATTACCAAACCCTTCCTTCACCTCTGAAAAGACATCACAATCACCCTACCATTAAACATTAGCGTAAGTGCGTATAACCCGAACGGGTAGTAAGACGTGGTGCTAATAATAATAACAATGGTATCTCCATACTCTATACAATCGTTTATATTAAGTACTTTAACCCATTTATACCTACTGCGCATGTCAAATAAACATTAGAAAGACTAACGAAACAACAAAAAATTGAGACAAATTACTTTTAAATGTATTCAGTGGGTTTTAGTAATCCAGTGCAGCAGAGAAAATAATAATTATTATTATAAAATTTTGATTAAATGCCAGTCTTTTTATGTCAGACTACCTACAATTTGCCAACAAAACGACTTTATACTGATCTTATCAGAGCACCGTAATCAGTTTTTTTTTAATTACAGATCATTCCACTGGAAATAATTGCATAGCATTGCGTTCTTTTATGTTGTCATAGTTGGTAACATTGAGTGACTAATGAAGAAGTTTTTAGAAGAGGATAAGAAAAACTATTCTACAAGTGATACTACGAAGAAAGGCCGACTGAATAGATCACATTATGAGAATAAATGGATTGAGTGACGTCATAGAAGGCAAAGTGAAAGGGGAAGAGGGGCCAGGAAGACCGTGAATGTAACTGATTTATTACCTTAAACCAAGAAATAAGATAAGGTTTCAGGATTTTTTTTAAAAAAGGGGGAGCTGCTGACAGGACATGTTAGAGCAGGGGTCGGCAAAAGGTGTCGATCTCTCAGCAATTTTCAGTCGATCGCGTATGAAAACTACATCGTCACTAAAAGACCCGCCTCGGTGGCGTAGCTGGCTAACGCGCTTGTCGTGTTAAGCTCGACTGCTGAAGGACCGGGAGATCGAGGTTCGAATCTCGGTCGGGTGAACCGAGGGTGGTTTTTACTAAATGGTTTTCCACTCTCCTTCCACGCAAATGCGGGTTCACTTCCTTTAATTCATCCTTCCCAATTCCTAATCCATTAGAGTAATTGGTACTTAAAGCGTATAACCCGAACGGGTAGTAAGACGTGGTGCTAAATATTATTATTATTATTATTATTATTATTATTCACTAAAAGGCAAGCTTACCTTGCATTATTTCACTATGGTGGAGCTTATAAAGTAGGGCCATAGTGTAATCAGTCAAGGTAAGACCACAATACCTTTCATTGTAGACGGAGTGTAAATTTTATTTATTTTATGTATTTCTATAAAGCTAGGGTCATAAATAATTGATCAAATATTTAATTTAAGGATTAAATACAAGATTTATAGAAAAAAATTAATCAAAAGTATAGTGTAGAAATGAAGGGTGATCTCGGGACCTTTTATAAATGTAAGAGTTGAATGGGGCCCCAAAAAAGGTTGCCGACCTCTCTGTGCTAGAGGACTCGATTTGGGCAAAGCAACAGACCGGCCAAAAGACAGAACACCTGATAGTAATATATGCCGTGACAACCCTTAGTCACCAATAAATGCCCTATCCGAGATACTAGTTCGAATCCCAGTTCGGACGTAATTAATTATTTATGTAGGGCGAACGTGGGAGAATAAACAAGTTATTTATCGGCATCGGTGGCCAAGTGGAAGGGAGGTCATGATCTCGAACCCGGTCGGGTACACTGAGAGTGATTTTTCCCTAAATTGTTTATCGCAACCTACCTCCACGAAAATTCAGGTACAATTTCTCCAAATTCGACCTTCACTCCTATCTCTTTAGTGTGATTGATTGTTGATTAGACAGGTGGATATTAATACGCGGGGGAGAGAATAACTTTAAAAAATGTTAGCACCGCGTCTTACTACTCATTCGGGTTATAGGTTTATGTACTAATTACGCTGATGGTTTTAGGGATCAGGAAGGTTATATTTAGAGAAAGTGTACCCGCATTTGCGGAGAGAGTAGAAAACCCCTTTCGGGGGAAAAACTTAGTACACCCGACCGAGATTCAAACCTTTATCTCCCCCATCATCGGCAGTCTAGTCTACTGCGAGAGTAGCGCGTTAGGACCACGCGGCCCATCCAAGAGTGCAAAAACTAGTTATTTTGAGTTCTGTACCAGACTTAAATAACTTCACTTGAATTAAAATGTTTAGTTAAAAATAACGATAATGTTGAGTTGAGTAAACTATGTTCGCCGCCGAAGAACAGAAAAAATCCACGTTTGGACGAACAATTTTTAATGTCACTTTACCGGAGTTGAAAGTAGACCTCTTAAAATATATCAGAGCTTGACAATATAATGACCCAAGTAGAGCGGAAAACACGTAAAACTGATATTGAGTAATGTGTAAAACTGAGACGTTTTCAGGGATCTCACGAGAGATTATAAACACAAAGGCTACTGAAGAAAAGGGTCCATAATATGTTTTTGTGGTTGAAAGGAAACTTTATTTTAAAAGATATAAAATGAAAGAGTCTGAACTAAAAATATACTATTTATAGTTTTAATCAAATTTACTAGCATTTATCGTTATAGTCGTTGTTCTATGTTTATAGATTAATACCAAAATGATAAACACAACTAATTTAACTGAACAAACAATATAGTTTTATAATATTAACCTAATTAAATATTTAGTAACATCTCGACAAAAACTACATGTCTCTAATATTTTATTTATTTATAAGTATTTAAATATAACATTCTGTGACCTATTTTCATCAGACTTAAAGGTTAAAATGAATTATTTTAGATCTTATTTAATTAGGGCCCGTCTCCCGGCTGTTTACCTAGAGGTCCAGGGTTCGATTCCCGACTGGTACCGGGGGATTTCTTTTGAAAGAGAAATAATTCCCACGGTCACCAGGGTTTGGTTGCTTATACTTTAGCTAATTAGGTTAAGGGTGAGCTGGTGGTCTAGGGGTAAGTTGTCAGACTCCTGTGTTGGAGGTCCGGGGTTCAATCCTCGGTCCCGGCACAGATTTATCTGATTACCAAACCCTTCCTTCAC
>CABFOW010000976.1:0-14973 GCA_902141385.1 Timema californicum
ATATGTGTGTGTGTATATATACATGTGTCTGAGCTACATCCATCGTAGCCCAGTTTATGGAGATATTAGCCAGTATTAATGTAATGTTGCCCAGGGGACGTTCGAATGAACTAGTCGTACATTCTTTTCGTGGAGGCTCTTTTCATGTCCCGTTGAGATGAGGTGATGGTGGAAGTAAAATAAGTAGGAACGCTTAACCTAGCTCAAGCCTAACCAATCAGACCTTGATAACCGAAAGTATATTTCCTCTTTCACTTAAATATCCATGGTGCAAACCAGGAATTAATCCCAGGACCCCTAAGTTGGCAGACAGATGCACTGATCACTATACTACGAGCCGATTAATCCTTGAGATGAACTTGATGACGAAAACAAAGATTGTACAGGACAAAGTCTTGTACAAATAATAAAATGCATTTCCCTCAAATACGCTTTACACACCTTCTTTCGATTGCATTGCTAAATGAGCAGTTCATTTACGTCAAAAAAATAGTCTAATGACGTAACGGATCCACCAAAAGAACGTGTAATCACAAATTTACCTTCAGGTGAATTATTCCAGAGTGTAAAGAGTGTTTTAACGACTAACAATCATTTTATAAATGTCAGGAAAGTTATGTTTTGTTCAAGCCAGCGGTTCGAATCAAGTTGAAGAGCCCGAAAACAAACAACGTTATCGGTTTGTCAAAATTATTCAGTCATCCAACCTCGGTAAACCAATTAAAACGCACCTCTAGGACAAGAGTTATTGTTACGGCGTACAAAAAATCCAAATAGTCCAACCACTTTAATTTAATTGATAAAAATAAAGTGAGCTAAACGAATAAATTAAAGACCAGTGTAACCAATACTCCTCTTGAAAGCAAATTACAAAAAAAAAAAATCACTTTCAAAATATTTAATTTTAAACGTAGATACACATTTTTTTCTTATTCCCATCCATTAAAAAAAATAACCTGATATATGTTCCACTCCATTTAGAGATTAAAAAAAGCAGTAGTGGCTTGCGACCTACTAATTAAATAAAGGGGCGGGGTTTGGGAGTATGGCACCAAGAGCCTATTAACGCCACCAAATGGTGTGTTACCCACTTCAGTGGCCACATGGTCTATGGCGTAACTTCTTCAATAGACTAGACGGCCGATGACTAAGAGTTTGGGGTTCAAATCCCGGTGGAGTGTACTGAGCTTATTTCCCCCATAGATGGCTTCCCACTCTATCTCCAAGCAAATACAGGTGCACTTCCTTTAAATTCAACCTTACTCATCCTTAAATCATTAGCGTAATTAGTACAGAGGCCTATAGCAAGAACGGGTAGTAATATACGCGATGCTAAAAAATAGTGTGTTGGGTGACAGGTGGTTGATAAAGGGGGGTGGGGTATAGTTTGTAAAAAAATAGTAAATTCAAATAAATAAAGGCCATAAGAGAGTAAAAAGTTGTTAGTAAAATTTTCGGATCATTGAATCCCAGGGGAAGGGGAAGTATAATAATATATAGGTATCAACATAAATAGTATAAAGCGGACCCGACGATAGTAACAAATTCAACCACCAAGCGCTATAGTGAGGTTTTTCTATACGTGAGATGGGAGAAAAGACCAGGATTCAATATTAATATTTTAATATAACTTATTTGATGATGTTTCTGGTGTTAACGTACTTAAACAATTATACATGGGCTATCTCGGATGGGTTAATCTGTTCCATTTAAAGGGAACATTTTAAATCCTACATGTACATTATTACTCACAAACCAGTGCTCGCTCACATTCGGATGAAAAATATCAAGCATTGATATATCAGTGATATAACAGAGAAGTCAATCAAACGAACAACCAAATATATTTTAATCAGTTATAAAACATAATGGAGGTGAGCCGTGTTAGAAAACCATGTGCTTAAGAAGATATTTGTTCCAAAAAGAGATGAAGATATTGGGTAGTGGATGAGGACACATAGTGACGAGTTACAAACCCTGTACTCACCACAAGACATTGTCAGGATAATCAAGTTTCGTAGATTACGGTGGGCAAGACATGCAGCGCCAATGGGAGAATAAAGAACTGTGTTCAGGGTATTGGCTGGCAATCCCAATGGAATGAGACCATTGGAAAGAGCTAGAAGCATAGCATAGGATAACATTATAATTGACTGAAAGAGATAAGGCATAATGAGGTGGATTGGATAAAACTATCTCAAGATGGGTAAAGGGTGTAGTGAGGTGGACTGGATATAGCTAGCTCAAGATAGGTGTAGGGTGTAATGAGGTGGACTGGATATAACTAGCTAAAGATGGGTGTAGGGTGTAATCAGGTGGACTGGATCTAACTAGCGCAAGATGGGTGTAGGGTGTAGTGAGGTGGACTGGATATAGCTAGCTCAAGATAGGTGTAGGGTGTAATGAGGTGGACTGGATATAACTAGCTCAAGATGGGTATAGGGTGTAATGAGGTGGACTGGATGTAACTAGCTCAAGATGGGTGTAGGGTGTAGTGAGGTGGACTGGATATAACTAGCTCAAGATGGGGATAGGGTGTAATGAGGTGGACTGGATATAACTAGCTCAAGATGGGTATAGGGTGTAATGAGGTGGACTGGATATAACTAGCTCAAGATGGGTATAGGGTGTATTGAGGTGGACTTGATATATTATTATATTATTATTATTAGCACCGCGTCTTACTACCCATTCGGGTTATACGCACTTACGCTAATGTGCAATGGTAGGGTGAATGTGAGATGAAATGAAGGACCTACAGTTTAACGTGGAATCCGAACCACGGTGGAGACCTGGCATTCCTCACATTCACACGATGTCTTGGCAGAGGTGAAGGAAGGGTTTGATAATCAGATAAATCTTTGCCGGGACCGAGGATCGAACCCCGGACACCAGCATAGAAGTCTGACACCTTACCCCTAGACCACGACTGGATATAACTAGCGCAAGATGGGTGTAGAGTGTAATAAGGTGGGCTGGATATAACTAGCTCAAGATGGGTGTAGGGTGTAATGAGGTGGACTGGATCTAACTAGCGCAAGATGGGTGTAGGGTGTAATGAGGTAGACTGGATATAGCTAGCTCAAGATGGGTATAGGGTGTAATGAGGTGGACTGGATCTTACTAGCTCAAGATAGGTGTAGGGTGTAATGAGGTGGACTGGATATAACTAGCTCAAGATGGGTGTAGGGTGTAATGAGGTGGACTGGATATAATTAGCTAAAGATGGGTATAGGGTGTAGTGAGGTGGACTGGATATAACTAGCTCAAGATGGGGATAGGGTGTAATGAGGTGGACTGGATATAACTAGCTCAAGATGGGTATAGGGTGTAATGAGGTGGACTGGATATAACTAGCTCAAGATGGGTATAAGTTGTAGTGAGGTGGACTCGATATAACTAGCTCAAGATGGGTATAGGGTGTAATGAGGTGGACTGGATATAACTAGTTCTAGATAGAGATAGGTGGCTTTCTTTTGTAAGTGCAGCAATGCACAATCGAGCTCCTAGTACCAAAGAGTAGGTAAGTAAGTAATGGAACATAATAAGTAGCCGTGTCAAATATAGAACCGAGGCCCCAAAACTGAATAGAGAGATGAGCTATCGACTGAGCTAAGTTTTCATGTATTATAAAAAAAACTTTTTACAACTACCGGAATAAGACATCCTTTAAAAAAATGGGGTATTTAACATGCATTTTCTGAATAGACTGACTACATAAGCACTCTACTTACACAAACTAATTTAATTCTAGAACAGACCGAACATACAGTCTCTTGGTAGTTGAGAAAGGCAGACCTTATTCCATCAATTATACATTTTAATTCCATGTCGATAATCGAGCCCGGAACCATTAGTTCAATAGGCAGATGCGCTACCAACTGAGCTAAGGTGTCGGACGATCTCCTAATTCGGAGGCAGATATATATATACATATCCTCGCATCTCTCCCACTCGGAAAGATATGAAAGTCACCTCTTGTTTAGCTGTCCCAAGAGAGGTCCTTGATAAATACGGAATGAGCTTCGGGACACCTCCAGTCCAGAGATATTGTACCAATGTATGTAACCCATTTAGATACAATGAAGGAGCGCTTCTAGTTCCCCCTAGGGAAGGGACCTACAGGACCGGACTGAGACAATACATTTCAACGCGTGAGCTTGGCGGAATCTTTATTTTATTCATGTTTTACCCCCTTACCCCAATTCACTGCGTCGATGAATATTTTATCAATTTTAGCGCCGTAAAGCCAATGTGAAATTGTTCTGTGTTTTAAATTACAAGGAAAAAAAAGTCATTTAAGACATTCCTGGAAACTCAAAAGTCAATATTTGGATTCAGAGAGCTTTAGGAGGTTGAAATATGGTTTAACTGATGTACCATTATTTATTTATCCTCCATGTTTCTTTATTTGCTCGATACAATTTAGTTTCAATAATTTAACCCAGAGAATTATGAAATAAAAACCAAAACTTATTTAAAAAATAGAAGTGGTTTAGGACAGGCATGTCAAATTCATTTGATAATAGGGACCACATTATAAATAATGAGGTGCCACGTAGAAAAATATGCTAAAATCTAATTTTTTAATTTTCAGACTTTCTGTACCTTCCATTTTTTAAATCAGAAATTGGAACCTTTTATTTTTAGCTATGTAATATAGTGTTAGATTTTTAACTTTGTGGTAACCTAACTTGTTTAATATATGACAACAGCGTGCACATAAGCCATGGCCTCTGGGTGTTTGCTCCTTTTAATAAGAGAAAAACAACCTGTTCACATATGTAAGTACTGTCACACATTGCACATATTCTGTGCACACGTTTAACCATTTCTGGGAATAGGGCTCTGATGAGTAAAGAGCAAATATTTCGTATATCAACCTTCCTTATTAGATTCTCCCAAATAATGGCCAATTTCTAAATTCAATAATCTGAAATTATATGTCTCTACAACGTTTATAAAAAGAAGACTCGGGTCATATTGTATACTGACTTATTATAAGGTCCACGGGCCGCAAGTTTGATAGGCCTAGTCTAGCGGTCCTCAAACTTTTTTTGTTTTGCTCACGGCACACCGAATGTACAAGTTGGCAACACAACCGGGGACTCCAAAAATCGGCATGCGCATGCGCAGACTTCTCTCATTTGAACGGGAGAGCGTGTGTTCATCCTCTTTTTTAACCACGAATTGAACTTTTATGTAATGAACGAAAAGCTTCTCAATAATTACTGAAACTGTTTGATTGTAACCCGCCTCGGTGGCGTAGTTGGCTAACGCGCTTGTCGTGTTGAGCTCGACTGCTGAGGACGGGGAGATCGAGGTATCGAATCTCGGTCGAGTGAACTGGGGTGGTTTTTCCTAAATGGTTTTCCACTCTTCCTCCACGCAAATGTGGGTTCACTTCCTCTATTTCAACCTTCCAAATTCCTAGTACATTAGAGAAATTAGTACTTAAAACGTATAACCCGAACGGGTAGTAAGACGCGGTGCTAAATATTATTATTATTATTATTGTGTGATTGTAAACTATTAACTCCCAGGAATATAAATATATTAAAGCTTTTGAACTTTTATCATATTTATTTCTAAAGAGTAATATTGAATGGAACTACTTTTGGTTATATTTTTATCTAGAGTAAAATAATGTCCATAATTTTGCAGCAAACCTCATGAATTTCGTGGCACACACTCTTTGAGAACCAATGGCTAGAGTATCCATTGATTTGTTCGGGTTCTAGTGTGGTACGTCCGAGGGACAGTGAATTAACAGTAAATTTACTCGAATTCGGTGTGGAGAGTAATTGAGAACCCATTCAGGGGAAAATCATTAATACATCTGTCCAGGATTCAAACACCTAACTTCTGGTCGCGAGCAAACCAGACAATTATAATTACATTTAGATGGCGATCTCACCGACGCGGGTTAAAATGGAAATAAAATAAAATAAAATAACAAATATGCTCGTAAAACAAACTTCTGGCGCTGGTGGAAATTATGGGATGTTTACGGCATATTACATTTTTCCTTTAAAAATCATTGAGGAATTTTAGTATTTGGGCGAATTTCGACGTCAACAAAAAATAAATTCATGCTTGTACTAGCAAAATGAAATAAAGCTTGCATTGTTTAGGAACGGAAACCAATAAAAACATGTTAGTTATTTAAAAAGTTTTGATGAGAACTTAACATTAAAAAAAATAATAAGCAAGGTAGTTTCTAAAATTAAAACCCGCCTTGGTGGCGTAGTTGGCTAACGCACTTGTCGTGTTGAGCTCTACTGCTGAGGATGGGGAGATCGAGGTTCGAATCTCTGTAGGGTGAACTGGGGGTGGTTTTTCCTAAATGGTTTTCCACTCCCCCTCCACGTAAATGCGGGTTCACTTCCTCTAATTCAACCTTCCCAATTCCTAATCCATTAGAGTAATTACTACTTAAAGCGTATAACCCGAACGGTTAGTAAGACACGGTGCTAAATATTATTATTATTGTTCTAAAATTAAAATAGAATATATTTTGATAATAGAACATAACAAAGGATCACATTAACGTCGTTAACTACCTGGTGATTTCGAAACTATTTTGCGAAACGGGTTGCTTCTTAACTCGACTCACCTAAACACTCTAAACACTAACAAACACACACCCGCCTCGGTGGCGTAGTTGGCTAACGCGCTAGTCGTGTTCAGCTCGACTGCCGAGGACGTGGAGATCGAGATTCGAATCTCTGTCGGGTGGACTGGAGGGGGTCTTTCCTAAATGGCTTTCCACTCTCCTCCCGCGCAAGTGCGGGTTCACTTCCTCTAAATTCAACCCCCCCCCCCTCCAATTCCCGATCCATTAGCCTAATTAGTACTTAAGCGTACAGCCCGAACGGGTAGTAAGACGCGGTGATAAATAAAACATAAACTAGCAAACACACTTAAGCACCAATATAGGCCTACGAGCTAAAACGAGAAGAAAGAAAATGTATAGGTCACCCTGCGAGGCCTCTTGCCTATGGGTTTATAGCACTTTCCCTTTTCCTCTCACTCTACTATTAGTGCCTGGACAACAATAACTAAAATTCTAAAATAATTATTTATTACCTTTTATCATATTTCCTATTTTAGACATACATGTGTTACTACGTATTTTGGTAATCTACATCCTGCCAGGAAGATTCCTACAGGCAATTTTCGTGACTAAACCAAATATCCTAAGTTGTAGACGATTTATAAAAAAAATACGTTAACAAAAAACACTTTAATTTTTAAAAAAATAATGCTGTCCCTTAGAATTATTTAAGAATTTATGGTTTTTGTTAAAATGCTGTCTTTATAACCTTAAAATTCGCCGAATAAAACGTAAATGAAATAACATACGAAATCCCATCTTGATCTGTCGTGACGTCACAGGTAGGCAACGTCATCAACAAAACCATAAATAAGCTTACTTGAACAAAAGGAACATTACATACTTTCGCATATCATGTAGGGCCTACCCTTCTTACCGTCTCTTTTGTTACTCTGTATATTTATTCGCGTCAGGTATACACAAAGCTTTGACTGAACAATATTATCTCGACGTTTTAGCTTTTTCTACGGTATCTTTTCTCTATATTCCAGATGTAAGGAGAACTTTAGCGGAATAATAAAAAAAAGAACGGAAAGAATGGAGAGATTAATTCAGGGTGATATTTTTCTTTGGAATTATTAATATGATTAAAGAGTGACATAAAAACATTGCCCTTGTAAATTAAACGGTACGACACAATCGTACAAACTTTCTCGTTTAGGGTATTAAAACTAGGAACAACATTTTCAAAAATAAGATATCGTTAAACTAAGCTTAAGTAAGTTTTCCTCAGAAAAACAAACATAACAATATAATTAATACAATAAACACTCTACCTACAGTAATAAAATGAAGTGTGTGTGTGTGTGTTTCATGAGCGTAGCACGATATCTACCACACACAAAGGTTTAAAATTTAAATATTAGTCTAGTAGCCCACCCTATGCACAAATATCTGAACATAAAAAACAAAATTTAGAAGTGTTGACTAGCTTTTTTTTAAATAATTAAAAAACGAAAAAAGGAAGAAATAATGATATATTCATTGTTAAATGTTGTGATTTATTTCTAATAAGTAGCTTTTATGTATACATTGTTTTACCTGTAAACCTTTTTACCACCTACCCTACCCCTTTTATACAATTCTTACCCTCTTTACAACTTTTTACCCTTTTTACCCTAAAATATTTCTTCGAGCCTTAACCGGTTAGTTAATTTAAAATGAAGTAAAAAGGGTCAAAAGGCGAAAATAGATCTAATCAAAAAGAGCAATAATACCAAAAGGGAAAATATTGTAGTAAGGGTGAAAAGTAAATATAAAAGCGTATAAAGGGTAAAGGAGGTAAGAAAAATAAGAAAGATTAAAAAGAGGTAAAAGGGTCAAAAACGGTAAAAAAAGGACATATATAATAAAAGGTTAACAGGGTAAAAAGCGTAAACGGGGTGGAAAGAGTAAGGAGGGTAGAAAGGGTAAATATGGTAATAAGGGAGAAAAAGTTAAAGAGCGTAAATAGGATTAGAAAGGTAAAAAGCAAACCAAAAAGGTCAAAAGTTGCAAAAATGTTAAAATAAAGATTGACTTAGATAAATATGGTAGAAAGAGCAAAAAGTAAAAACAAAAGAATATAAAGGTTAAGAGGGGTCATAGAAATTATATATTTTAACAGATTAAAAAGCCGTAAAAAGGCAAAAAGGGGGAAATAGGCAAAAATATTAGTGAAGTAAAATTCGTAAACGGGATGGAAAGGTTAAATAGAGTAGAAAGGGTAAGGGTAAATAGGGCAATAAAGGAAAAAAAAAAGGGTAAAAAGGTTTTATATTTAGATAAACAGGGTAAAAAGTGATTAAAGGGTGTAAACATAAAAAAGTGTTTAAACGATAAGATGGATAAATGGGGGGAATGTGGTAGAAAAAAGCTCAAATACTGTTGATTGAATTTAGTTACAACCCTATAGCAACCAATTATTTACGCCGTGATATTCCTCTTTCTTTTTTTATCAGCACCAACGGGTAAGAGATCAAAGTATTGTTTATAGAAAAGTTGTAACTTAATCTTCAAAAGAAATGTCAGATTTTAAAACATGGTCAGATTGTATATTTATTTGAACATTGTGTATTACTCAGCCTACTTTCAAATAGTTGTTAGATGATTTAAAAAAAAAATAATAATAATTAAATTATTTGTAGAAAACCCTCAAATTATTCTTTTATTAAAAGTAAATATATATTCTTATTTATTATTAAAAACCATTATTGGATACTCATTTTGAACCAATCAAGAGATGTTTTCAGAAAAAAAATCTATTTTTTTTAATTCTTTCATCAGTGAACCAACCATTCTTAAATTAATTTGATTTATAAAAATCAACATACAGTAAGTACTATTTATTATCAAAATGGTTTGCAAATACCAACTTTAAATAAAATTGTTAAAGCTATTTTCCAAAATTTAAACTTTTTCAAAAATCAGCTATTATGGCTAACTAAGATTAAGTGACTTCTTTTCAGCAATACTTAAAATATTCTAGTTAAAAAACAAATCTACCATAAGTAATTTACCCTTAAACGAGTTCCCTCCACTCCACCCCAATTAAAAAAATATTTTATTTGTCAAGTGAACACTTTCTAAATACTCAATTTAAACCAAATCATTTGAGCCATTTTCAATAAATCTGGAAGTCAAAAAAAGTACTCGTTAGTAAACTACACTTATTTTGAGGGTCGGGGTTTAATTCTCCGAGGTGTAGCACTAAAGCCCTATAACATCTAAATATCAATTTTGAACCAAATCCATCAAATAGTTTGGGATTCATGGCCAGGGATAAACAGACATACACACTTTTTTTGTTTCGGATTCACAAAAAACGCAAAGATTAATCATAATTTAGAGATATGTTTTTCATAATTACAATAATTTATATTGATATGAGAAAGTAAACAAAAGTGTGTATTTGTCAGGAGGGAAGAGAGTATGCGGCACGCAAAGGAAAGAAAAAGATATATAAAGAGCGTATTTATCTCTGACCGGACTCTTTGAAGTGATGTTCTCTAAATTAAGTTCATGTAGTAATGTCTCAGAACCCACGACGTCCTAATATCCGAAACAGAGAACTGTGACTTTTTATGACACAATGGGGGAGCCTGGGCGGGAGGGGAAGTGGAAGGGCTATGCTAATTTTAGAACGGATTTTCACACTTCCTCCAAAGTTGGATAACCTTTCATGTGCGAGAGCGAGTAAACAGTGTGGGTGAATGAACAAGAGAAAAGGAGAGTTGACATGGCTTGTCACGGATAATAGCACAGAAGGAAGGAGGATGAGAGTGTGTGAGAAGATTGAAGAAGAAGATTTTTTTTTACCTCTCACCACTGATATCAATGTTTCATTGCAGCTCTTCACTCTTATGTCAAGGGATGAGAAGTTTGATCCCTAAAGACCGGAGAAAATCCAATTTCCATCTTTACTGCCGATTCTAGAACATGCGTAGAGCTGTAAAAAAAAAGGGTGTGGGTATAAACCATTGTTAAACATCGCGAGGAGAGATTTAATCCTTGCCGGGACTTATATAGTTTTACATTTACAGAGTATTCGAGGCTCGAATCCCAGTCAGAAGTTCTTTCCAAAACTATTTCGAGCTTGCTCCCCATGCAGAAGTAGGCACATTTCTCCTACCTATCCCATTAGTGTGGATATGCGGACAGTTCGAATGAGAAGTGAGACGTGGAGAGCAAAAAAAAAATCCTCAAACATTATTTGTGGAAATAAACGCAAAACTAAGCGCTATTTATGAAAAAAAAAAGTTAGGCATCCTTTGTGGAAATTTAATAATAATAATCAATATGATCTATTAACCGTAAAAGCGAATGAATAAGTCACTTGAGTTTACAGGCAAATAGATGAAAAGATGAAATTTTGAAAAGAAAAAAAAAAGATTGGCTATGAAATAATTATATCTTTTTCATCCATACAATAGTTAAAATAAAGATTTAATCTTTGCTAAGAGTGTTTATTAGTATTATTTGACATACACTTTCTGAATTTATTGATTAAATAGTATGTCTTTCAAACGGGATTAGTTCTAGAACAGAAATAACACCCATTTAACAGACCGTTATTCAACTCTAACAAAGGAGGAAATAATAATTATACAAATGATAAATTTTTTAACATTGACGGGAGTTGCACCCGTAAATATTATCCCAGTATGTAGACTTACTATTGATTGTGATAAAATATTAAGATTTTACATTTATTTCATATTGAACACTGCTGTTTATATATTTAAAACGTGAAACGATTCCTTTCAAAGTTATTTCCGAAGTTCTACTAACTGAATTTCTTCATTTTATTTTAAAATAAAGTGAGAGAGTAAACAAAAATTTCAATTTTAAAAAATATACAGAAGCAGCCGTAATTTCAGAAAACGACAATATTTTTAACAGCAATTCCTTGAGCGTAACCAAAATTGATTTTAATTTTCTTTATAAAATATATATATAGGTTATATTTCAAGGATTATCCCTACCATACCTAAGTTTACACATTTTAAATAGTAAAGCTACAATTAAATATAATTTACGTTAGTCACATAAAAATTGTTTCCGGTGTCATTAAAAGGTGGTGAGGTCTCTATTAAAAGGTGGTTGAGGTGTCTAAAAATGTCTTAATTTTATGTAGATTTGCATCAAAATCATCACAAAAAGTCTGAACCTACGCTGGAATTTAGTATAAATACTGTGACTTGGATAAGCAAGAAAGTTGACTTGAACAATTTTTCCCCTAGGGCATATATAAGGATACACAATATCAACTGCCTCCAGGTTAAAATGGCTGCGCTCCATATGAGAGCTTGAGTAATTCAACATGGGTATTATTACTAAGTTCCATCATGGGACATAAAAAAAAAGTTAATTTTAAACATGGTTTCACTAGATAGAAGTAGATAAACATCTTTCTAGGGTCAATCAGCCAGCTTCAACCAAGCTAGGTTCAGATATTGACCCAAACCTCTCTTCACATAATCCTACCTCGCAAAGAGCTTAAGCAGACACAGCATTAAGATCACAAGGATATATTTATTATGAACATGTTTAAAATGAGTCGTTTAACAATTGCATTTTGAAGTGCTTTTACCACTCAGCATTGACACTAGCAAACCCCAGTGTTGATGGACTCAACCTGGCTCAAGGAGCGCAGTAAAACTTTCTTAAGGCTTAGGAACTGGTGTATCCTGTTCTCTAAGCAAGACTCGTTTAGTCTTAAGAAGTCTATTGTTGATCTGAAAATGTTATTAGGTTTAGAAATATGACCTGAATCTTGATGATTTTTTCTTTCTTAGAAAGACGCCTGAGCTACTTTAATGTCCGGTTGACTTCAAATGTGTTCACGGTTTTGGGGTTACTGTGCTTCAGACAGAAACCGACACACCTTCAATTCTTCATGATAAGTGTTTTCGGATAACAGAAAGGGTTGAACAATAAATCTTAACACGAGGTTAAGGCTAGTGTGGGTACAAGTGACCTAAATGACGGTACCAGGAGTTTTAGGTCCAACGCCATATGAGTGGTGGTAACTGAGAGCTACCAGAAAATATAAAAACGGTTAAAAGAAAAACCCGATAAAAAACAAATTGTTTGTTGTGAAAGTTTTGACTGCCAAAAGTGACGATGGATCAAAATGTGATCTTGCATATCATATGGTTTGGCGAATATGAGAGAATATTTCGTGACTTTTACTAACTGTCACTTACCTACACTCTTATCGTTGATGTAGTATAAAGCGAGTGGGACCTTCTGATAATGGTGAACGTTTAGAGCCGTGTACTTCACCTCTGACAAGACATCTTGTGAATGTGTGGAATGCCAGGTCTCCACCGTGGTTCGGATCCCACGTTAAACTGTAGGTCCTCCATTTCATCTCACAATCACCCTACCATTACACATTAGTGTAAGTGCGTATAACCCGAACGGGTAGCAAGACGCGGTGCTAATAATAATAATAATAATAATAATAATAATAATAATAATAATAATAATAATAATAATAGAGCCGTGGAGATGGTCGAGATGCAGATGAAAGTCAATCCAATGTAAAGAGAATAGAAGGTAGCGCCAGATGAAGAAAGACATCCGATTGGCTGAGCGTATGACGTCACTCAGTACACACACCAGTACGTACATACATAAAGCTATAATATGTAAGAAGCGTATAGCCCGAACGGGTAGTAAGACGCAGTACTAAGTATTATTATTATTATTACTATTATATGTAAGACAAGCTAAATTGTTAAAAATCAGGTCACATTTTGGAACTTTAAGTACCTAGTAAATAAACCTTTAAAATCCAAACCAATGCCCAATTAACGTCATTAATCTACTTATTTAAATAATACGTATGTGTTGCTGGTTTAGTATTAAAATATAACTGCTATGTACTGGGTGACGCAAGCAATGACATAATAAAATTCCTTCAAGTAGCGCTATCTTTCTAGTATCTCTACATTGATCCAACACCCCATTTGAGTTAAGCTGCTTGTTATACGAATATCGGGAGACTAAAATAGTCAATATCACGGCCAATTACCGGGATAGTAAATACAATACTACGCTCGAACCAGTCAACCTATATAAGTGCGGGTTTCTATATTCGTCGTTTAACAACAGCGGGATAAGGATCAATTTAAGATGTTTTAATAGATAACATAAATTGACGTGTGTATACGTAAACGTGGGTCTAGTAATATAGCTAGATGTGAGATAATATTTTTTTTTAACACCACGTCTCACTACCCGTTCGGGTTATACGCATATGCACTAATTACGCTAGTGAGCTAGGGATGAAGAAGGTTGAATTTAGAGGAAGTGTACCCGCATTTACGTGGAGGGAGAGTAAAAACAATTTTGGAAAACTACCCTCAGTACACCTGACCGGAATTCAAACCGCAATCTACTCGTCATCTGCAGTTTACTCTATTGCAAGAGTGACACCTTAGACCATACCATCATCAAAGCATGTCCTTGTCTTATTAAAAGTGAACTAAAGTATTAGACAAAGCAATGCTCGTGGTTTTATTAACGCGTTATTCGTGAATCCTCTACTCCCTTGACCTATATCCGGTTATTTCTTGTACTTGTAAGAAGCTTTACGACTAAATTTAAGGAGACTGTTGCTTCAAGACCTTGCTCAGTGCTAGACATGACCACGTGACACAATTGAAAACTTAGGATATGTAGTTTTACATAGGACTTATTAATTCAAACGAACAATAGCAAAAAATAAATAAAAAATACTGTGACTCAAAGGGGTATTAGCTTGAATGAAAAGGTTTTTTCCAACCGTTAAAATTATTATTATTATTATTATTATTATTATTATTATTATCAAGAGTAGTAGTATTTTTTGTAAAAAGTCTTACTAACCGTTTGGGTCGTACGCTCATGTACTAATTATGCTAATTGTTTTAGAGATAAAGGTGGTTACATTTAGAGAAAGTGTCCAGGTATTTGCATGGAGGGAGAGTGGAAAACCACCCGTAGTACACCTCAACCTCCCCATCTAGTACGAGAGTGACGCCTTAGAACATGCGGCGAACCAATTAATAGTTGTTCACTTGAACTTTCTGATCTAACTCACTATATTATCACCTAAATTCAAAACTAAGCTCTAAAAGAGACGCAGCAACTAATCCTCAAATCCTTGACTATTCAATATGAGATTAGTGGCCTCAATTCAACGGTCGGAGGATTATATGTTATGTCTGCTATAAGCTAAGTTTCAACTGATTATATCACCCGCTTCAGTGGCCCAATGGCCTAGGCCTTAGGGCGTCACTCTCTTGTCCGACTAGGGCTATTGGGATTATAATCTTGGCCAGGTATAGTATATATATATATATATATATATATATATATATATATAT
>CABFOW010000976.1:15009-49141 GCA_902141385.1 Timema californicum
ATATATATATATATATATATATATATATATTTAGCACCGCGTCTTACTACCCGTTCGGGTTATACACTTTAAGTACTAATTACTCTAATGGATTAGGAATTGGGAAGGTTGAATTAGCTGAAGTGAGCCCGCATTTGCGTGGAGGGAGAGTGGAAAACCATTTAGGAAAAACCACCCCAGTTCACTCGACCGAGATTCGAACCTCGATCTCCCCGTCCTCAGCAGTCGAGCTCAACACGACAAGCGCATTAGCCAACTACGCCACCGAGGCGGGTGCAAGGTATAATAAGGGTGGTCAACCGTTAATAAGATGCGATCTAAAATAAATATTCTATCAGCAATCGACTTAAAAATTAAATTAACTTAAGTTGACACCTAATTCTGCGACCGTTAATTCATTACTATGAAATTGAGGGGTGAGGCGTGTGGGCCTCAGTTTAAACATATATATAAATTTATTAATGCTTGGAATCATACAAAATACCCTTAACTTAGTAAACAAATATTTTATCAACCGAGCTAAAGTTTCAAACATTACAATAAAAAACTGACACTTTTTTTAATTAACAGGTTATACAATGGTTCATCGCGGCAATCTAATGTGTTTAATATGAAAAGGAGACCTAAAAGGCATCAGTATAAGTTTGAAGAGAGGATGTAAAACCCCATACGTAAAAAAACTATACCCAATGTATCTGGCCTAAATCAAAGTTGGAGTTCCGACTTTCTGGATTAGAGCCAAACGCATCATTCGAACATGCTGACCCTGAACTATCTTTCGCTGCGCTCTTTGATCCAGTTTGACTGCTTGGTCACTGAGGAATGCTATACCCTGATTTTGGTTGGAAGAACAGTAGAGAAAACTCAAACATATTTATTTGCAGCCGATATTGACAACATTTCTTTATACTATTTGAGTTATTTTACAGGTATTGATAATATCTATCAAAGGTGACAGCTGCAGATAGCATGACTTTATGTATGAATATATTAAAATTGTTTTAGTAACTAGCTTCTACTGCTCTTCCTAGCAAAATCATACTATAGTTGTAGTTATCTATGGTGAGCACAGCATTTCCAAGTAAAACCATTCACAAACAAACTGTTCGTTGTAAAGGGGTGTAAGAGGTGAAGGTTTGACTTGTTCAATTAACGCTTCCATTTTAATATATAAAAAACATTTATTAAATATAAAACCTAAATAGAATATTAATTAAATACAAGTGAAACAAACTGATAACAAAGCTTACACTTCTTTAGTTATTTTCACCAAACCAGCACTGCGTCTGTTCAACATGGAGGCTAAGGGCCGGTTTCATAGTCAAGTTTAGTACGCCTCAAGTGCGGCGCTACACTAAGTTCATGACGACACCTACCTAAACCAGAATGGAATGGGCCAGTTTCCTATGAGAGAATGGCCCATTCCATTCGAGTTTAGGTAGGTGTCGTCTTGTATTTAGTGTAGCGCCGCACTTGAGGCGTACTAAATTTGACTATGAAACTGGCCCTAAGCTGCGTTATGCGCATGCGCAACGAAAAATGACTCAAAAGGAGATGTAAACATTGCTCGCCAGCATTCGGAAAAAACATAGCGCGGCGTAGCTTAGATTAGCTTTCTGTGTGAACCAACATATTTAAATAAATGTTGTAACCTTACTTTCTGGATGACCCTCGTATGAGGTCCGCTATTTTTCTAAAGTGCGAATCTTATCTTAGCGTTCTGTGTGTACCGGCCTTTAACCCTGTAGTTCAGGTACCAGCAATCCCACCATCCCTCCTCCAACTCACCCTCTTACCCCCTTTCAATGAACATGACTTTATAGAGAAATAATTACTTGATAGTATCTGAAGATTGTTTACAGCTATACAATTTGCAAACATTCACTTGATCAAAACAAGGATCATTGTATTCTACGTTTTCTTTGCAATTTGCAGTTCAAGTAAGATCGTTTGGAGGGTTGGTTTTTAGGATAGGGGGTGGAGTCTCTTACCTCATCCTGGATTTATAAAAGCCGGTTTATTGGCACAATAAGGCATTATTTTTGTCTCTTCCTTAGAAAAACCATCTTTAGAATAAACTGTTCTTTTTAAAAATGCCTTCTTGATAGCGATGTCGTCACTTGGGATTGTACTTAGCGATCCCCGCGTTGAAGAGTTCAAAATCTCCCAATGAGCGAAGTCATTTTAACCTGTGGGTCTGGTCACTCTGAAGTATACGTCTGTGGCCTAGGACCATATATACAGTCAATATTCGGAGGTCAGCAAATCTTTCATTCGAACTTAACTGTTAGTTATTCGTATACTGGGAGAGTGGTTCAGATAATGAAGCCAACCAATCCATCATTTGACCTGAACTGCCCGTTATTCGTAAAATGGGATTAGTCGGACAAAAGAGAATCCCCCATTAGACTCGAACTGCTTGTTATTCGTATATCAAGAGATCTGTCGACCCTGAGACTAGACTATCAATACAACCCCTGGTACGATGGTGGACTTGTAGCCTTTTAGAAGTCACCGAACCAAAGCCAGGGAACGAACTCAGATGTAACAATAGTTTAATTTCAAAACGAGCATCTTCCATTCCTTCCAGATATTATGTCAAGCTACAAGAAGAAATCTGACCCGGGACATGTATAGCAACCAATCTTTCTGCTCTAAGCGCACAAGAACACAGACACAAAGAAGCTTAAGAAGATAAGACGGAGAAGGGAGAGCATCAAATCAAGATATGTTGGCATTTGTATATATTTTTATAAATATATTTGACGTGCATTTATCCACAACGGCGGGCACACCTTCTAAATGTCAAGCTCATTTAGACCGGACTATCAAGATGCGGATACCTTTACCTTCCTCATCCCTGCACCATTAAAATAACCCGAACAATAGCGAGGCGCGGCGAAACAAAAATAAGTTTAGGGGGCCTACTTTCCTTACGCTTAAAATTAAATCAGCACATTACTTACAAACTTCACTTTAGTTTTACACGTTCTCATGAAAAAAATAAAACAAGCACAGAACGGGAACGTGACGAGCTCTGAGCCAATCACAAGATTTCCACTTCATCGGCGTGAGCTGTTCTGCTTAAGTTGAACTTATCTCCACTTTGTCCACCCTACCCGAGATCATCGGTACGGGAGACCCAATCAAATCTCATAGACAAACATCTCAAATCAGTGCGCATGCGCTGTAGAGTTAGAAGCAAGCATACAGCCTAGGTGTCTGTTGTGAGGAGATTTTAAATAATCCGATAATGGAAAGCGTGTTTAATGGAGTGCGTTACGACTCAGCATTATAATTTGAAAACATCCATTGTGACGATGATTTTAAATATATGTGTATCCACTATAAAATATGTTGGTAGTAAGGCGTTTTAAGTTTACGTTGCAATTAATCATGGGTCAAAATACAGCGTATGAATTGTTGCGTCACTTAAGCATATTTTTCTCTCTACTTTTAGCGAACGGGTGACCTGGTGGTCTAGGTGTAAGGTATCGGACTTCTGTGCTGGGGTCCGGGGTTCAATCCTCGGTCCCAGCACAGATTTATCTGATTACCAAATCAAAACTTGTGAATTTGTGGAATGCCAAGCCTTCACCGTGGTTCGGATCCCACGTTAAATTGTAGGTCCTCCATTTCATCTCACAGCACCCTACCATTACACATCAGCGTAAGTGCGTATAGCCCGAAGGGGTTGTAAGACGCCGTGCATAATAATTTTAGCGAACGTGTGAATCAAACTTAAATGCCCGTCTGGGCTATCAGCATATATTCACACTAATAGGAAAGGGAGGAGAGGCTAGATCAAAGGAAATGTACCCACATAATTGTGAGTAAAGTATGGTGAAATGAAAGTTATATATTATGTGTAAAGCCACCTCTATTGCACTAGGGCTGGATTCAAACCTCAATCTTCCCTTAACCGGAAAATCAAAAAAGACGAGCTTTATTCTTTCGTCCACGTTTTCTCCAGCAGTGGTTTGAACTTTATTAATATTTATAATCGATAAATTTATACTCTATATTTACGAAATATTTTCTTTTTCAAGGTATTTAAAAAGAATTTAGGAAGCCATTAGACACATTATTGAAATAAACGACAATATTATATCCTTAATTTCCACTATATACAATAGGAAAATTCCAATTAAAAGAATTATAAATTTTGGTCAATTACGACCAGAATCTGACCCGAAGACCTTAGCTCAGTGGTCAAACGAGCATTTACCGAATGAGTTAAAGGCGTCAGAAGGGTAAAAATAAATAAGAATGTCAACTCATTAGAATTGACGTTAAAGTTATGAGAGGACATTAAAAAAAATCGACGGTTACAAAATATATAATAGATTTTATAAAAAAACCGAGGTATTAAATATATTATTTGTATTATTATGGATTTTTAATGTATACGTTTAAAACAGGCTACACCAGCACATTGACTTACAAACTATTATTATTATTATTATTATTATTATTATTATTATTATTAGAACCACGTCTTACTACCCGTTCGGGTTATACGCACTTACGCTAATGTGTAATGGTACTGTGATTGTGAGATGAAATGAAGGACCTACAGTTTAACGTGGAATCCGAACCACGGTGGAGGCCTGGCATTCCTCATATTCACAAGATGTCTTGTCAGAGGTGAAGGAAGGGTTTGGTAATCAGATAAATCTTTGCCGGGACCGAGGATTGAACCCCGGCCGCCAGCATAGAAGTCTGACACCTTACCCCTAGACCGCCAGGTCACCGACTTACAAACTAACTCAACCATAGAAAAACCATCATACTTAAGTTCCTCGGCCTGGTTCATCAGCGTAAATTTTTATATTAATATACTTCTATAAAGCCACATGGCTGACTCATTCACTCACTGACATTAATGTTTACCCACTTCTAGATGAGCTAGAAACTTGGAATTTGGCAAATTTATAGATTCTATCCTGTAACCAACGGGAAAATTCTAACCCCGAAAAAAATTCAGAATGGCGTAGCAACTTTTAAGTCGGTGCGGACCTTTCATTGGAGGTGTCTTGTTGATAAACGGTAATACCTATCAAAAAACGGCTCTGGAATTACATTAGTTTACACCCACTTGCAGAGAAAACTCACTGGGGGTCTGGCGTCGGAGCCCTCAACGAGCAAAGCGAGTATATATACAAAAATCCACTGTGTCGGGAATCGAAACCCAGGTTCTTAGCTCAATGGGTTTACGCGTTACTAAAGTTGGCTGCGTACCAAACAATTTTCCCATCTATTTGGAGTAAACTAGTAATTAATTTAAACTCTAACTATTCTTCTGGTCTTTACTCACATTGTTTGCGTCAGCTAAATACATCCCATTTGTTTTACGACCGTGAGGCAGACAGTAACCGAGTCAAATAGAGCGATCCTCAAAATAAACATTTCCCCATCGGTAAATATCGATTAGAAACCCCAGTGACGCGCTCGCGCGGTCACAGCAACAAGTTTTGATCGCGGAATAACTAGACCTGTTGGTCGGACTGAGCAACTGAAGAGATTTTACCGTTGTTTGACACTTGCAAGTATTATTATTATTATTGTTATTATATTAGGCCCGTTATTATTATTATTTATTGGAAGTATTTAACATGCAATTTCTAAACCGACTGAATATATCAGCACACGACTTATTAGGATAACTTAAATCTAGCACAGGCACAACATCCAGCCACCGATCGTTAATTCATCATTATGGGAGGAAAAACCCACATTGCAACAAAGATACACTTTTTGGCGATGCCGGGAATCGAGCTCGAGCTCCTTAGCTTAGTAGAGAGATACGCTATTAACCTGAAAGTAGGGATATAGAAAAAATATCGATACTTTATTATTATCACTAATTACTTCTACTAGTATTAATTCAATATCTTAACCGCTTCGGTATCCACATGATCTAAGGGAGGTGCCACAAACACCGTACCCGCCAAGATATTCATACAAAAATTAAGTTCCGTTTTAAAATAAAAGATGGATAAAATGTATTGACACATTTTCCAAACATGTCAAGAATTAAAAGAAACGATTAATTGATAGGAAATGATTTGGTGGATACCAAGAAAAATTGGGCGATGTGTTCATTAAAATTATTATTATTAGAACCACGTCTTACTACCCGTTCGGGTTATACGCACTTACGGTAATGTGTAATGGTAAGGTGATTGTGAGATGAAATGGAGGACCTACAGTTTAATGTGGAATCCAAACCACGGTGGAGGCCTGGCATTCCCCACGTTCACAAGATGTCTTGTCAGAGGTGAAGGAAGGGTTTGGTAATCAGATAAATCTGCGCCGGGGCCGAGGATTGAACCCCGGCCGCCAGCACAGAAGTCTGACACCTTACCCCTAGACCGCCAGGTCACCGTTTATTAAAAGATTTGCACAATTTCGTGAACTTGAGCTAGTGATATATTCTATATCGTGGATATTAGTCTCATTGCTAAATATATTTATTAAACGAGTGTTGAAGAATTAGAACGAAAGATTTCGTAATTATAAAACACCTTAAGCCCTCAAGTCTTGCAATAGACACAAATTTCTGGAAATTAGTAAAACTCACAAAAAATTTTCTTTGGTGAATATATTTGCGATGAAGATTAAATCATCCTTTGGATGATATTTTTTGTGCAAATCTGCAATCTTCATAGTGAAAATTTGGAAAACCAAATATAAATTTCGCCTTTCAGATAATAATCAAAGGGACTGCAGTGTCAAATTATAATCCGGACTTTAAAAATATAATCATTGGAATGTAGTTTCAACCATGTAATGATACTGTTTTGGATCCCTCACATATATTCAAAAAATCATGGGTGAAATGTATTATTTCTTTAAAGAATTGTATATAAATTTTCCTTTTAATACTTCATTCATAGAGAATCGTGCGTTTTCAGAAGTAATTTCAATGTATTGGGCGTTAAAACTTTCTTTCTTTAAAAGACCAACTCCGTTGTATTTGAAAAGCATGTGACATGCTAGCTCCCTTTACCCAATAGGAAGCTAGCCTTCACAACATCAGGTTGCCATGAGTTCTCTTATTAGTTAGTTTTAACTTTGGTGACAGGGGGTCCAAGAAGCAAGGGGTAGGTAAAATATAAGCAGCTTGTGCTTATGAATCCACACAGAAATATAATATCAAACAGAAAATTAGTATTATCACACAGAAAACAAAATTTTGAACAGTACTAAATCTGACTCTCAACGTCAGTTCAGAAGTTAACAAAGAACTGTATCAATGCCAATTTTATAACAGTGAAAGTGTAATCAAATCAATATATTGTGTACAAACATCCAATTCTACTGATTTCAATCGAATTACATAAAATCAGATCGTCATAGTCGTTTGATAACAAGTGCGTATTAAGGCATGCTGCGTCATCATCATAAAACCCGGTATCGCTATACTTACTGCTCAAGCTAAGGCATACACGGGTACACATTATCGTAATCATAATTTGAATCATCATCAATAAAACCCGGTATCACTACAATTGTTGGCCAATCACCGGGCAGATATTAGTATAATTGGTACCCAATCGCGGGGCAATATCATTATAATTGATGCCCAATCGCCAGGCTGATATCGTAATAATTGCTGATCAATCGCGGGGCAAATACCGATATCTCAACAAAATAAAATATAATAACCATTACTTTAAACATCACATATTGACATAGTCTACTTTTTTCTGAATGTTTCATTAAATAATATTTTCTTCATTACATAGTGTGAGGTAATGTATTGCCAAAATAAATAATATTTATATTAACCCAGCTGTATGTAAAAAATAAAATATATATGCATGTTCCCACGTAAAAGCTAAGAAATTCAGATGCGGCCTTAGTAATATAAAAGTTGTCAACCACTTGTCTTAATGCGTCACAATCGCGGTAGACTAGACTGAAGATGACGGGTAGATCGAGGTTCAAATCTAAGTCGGGTGTACCGAGGGTGGTTTTCCACGCTCCCTCCACTCAAATGCCGGTAAACTTTCTCTAAGTGCAACCTTCTTCGCCCCTAAAGCATTAGAGTAATTAGTACATACGCGTATAACCCGAAAGGGTAGTGAAACGCGCTGCTAAAAAAATTACGGCTTTTAAATTTAAGCTGAGTTTGGGAAAAGTACGAAAAAAGTATTATTTATACCTGCATATTGAACTTGGCTCACAAAAAACCTGAAAGATAATTTTCATGACCACAATATAATTTAATGAATCTTTCACGACTTTCATAACTGGCAAATATCCTGTATCCGTAACAAATTTTTTTAGTAAGTAATGTAAAAGTTTAAAAACTATGGTCAGTTTGACTAAAAGCTGCTGCCACTTTATTTTAAAATCTAGACACGTTATAAGGGGCTATAATAGAATTTTGATGATTACCAGGGCCCGGACTTTGATGACATGTCATATTATTTGAATACATCCCATACAGTAGTCATGTGTACATAAATTCTACTCATAAGCCTCTGGTTGTGGAAAAATAATTTACAAGTTTTTTTTTGTATTCTTTGATATTTTGAATTTTTAGGTCATATTTTATTGCTTTGCGTCATTTATAGGAATTCATATTGAATATATATACTTTTAAATACTATCGATATTTTATAGATGCATAAACACTCAAACAGATATTTTTTACAACACACAGCCGTCAGAATGAGAAAATAATGAGGCAATGAAATTGACAGCGTCTTTTACTGAATAGTTGTAGAATTCTTTGTCAGACACTGTAATCAAGCTGTGAAGGGTTGCGTTGAGAGGAAACGGCTATTATTTCTGAAGCATATATTTGCAAATCAATAATATATTATTTAAGTATAAGAATTGAATTGCTAAAGCCATTTTAATTTCATATATGCAATTTTTAGTTTCCATTTGGTAAAGTTCGTGTTTGATTTAGTCGTGCATTCATTACGAGTTTTCATTCATGTTTTTACTCATTTTTCTGTTGTAAATGTGAAATATTTTTTTAGAATATTAGTGTCATTTTATGGGTCATAATTTTAACATATCTAGGTCAACAAAGTTCGAGACCTGGTGAAAACATTCTTATTTTTATTAGTAGGATATAATATATGGAATAGAAAAAAAAAACCTCTGTTTTTAGAAAGATTTTACTTATTGATGACTAAACAAAGTTTAATGGTAGAAATAATAAACATCAAACTTTAAGTACATAAAAAAACTAACAACATGATATTCGAATAATATTTCCTAATTGTTCTTTCAATAACGATACCTAATGTTTAAAATTATATATTTTCAGTACGAGTATAGAATAGATTCTTAAATCCTATACTAGAAACGAGTAAGGTGTCTATACTTTCATTTCGATACCACATTAATTATTTTGATATCACCTGTAAGGTTAGTTAAGGGGATTAATATGTTTTACACTTACATCAAGATATTATGGATCTGATAAGGACAATTGCACTGTGGACATTGATTTATTTTGCAGTACTATTTACCGCCATTTTACCAATTTATATATAGGAGAAAATAGTCAAAATGAGCCAATATTTATTTAGTTAGGTAGGGTACAATTCACCAATAGCAGGGTTACTGTACGTCATCTTTTAACCGGACATTTATTCTTTTTGAAAAGTAAAATATATGTTCGGGAATTATTTTTTTTTAATGAGAAAATTGTCCGGGTTTTTAACCATTGATATTTAGAGAAATGTAAAATCAATGAGTATAGTAATATTTTAAATTATGTCTCGTAAAGGATTAATTTAAATGGAAAGGTATTGTGTGAAGGTCCTCAAAGTAGCGATAGAAGCTAAATATAACTAACTTGTTTCTCGAGCTATTTCAGAGTTAGCGGTATAAACACTGTCCTTTCATTTCGAGCCGAGTTTCTCTTCTTCCCTCAGATTCTATTATATATTGCCAGTAATTATGTTTATGTAAAAGATCTATTATGATAAATGGGACAGTCTTTGAATTAATACCTTAGTTACTCTGCAAATAATTTTAATATTCAAATATCTGTGTTTCTTTCAAGTGATCTTTATACTTATTTTTTGGCTATACAACTAAATTTTTCCTCTCATAATTTTCAGTAAGCCTACCCTAGAAATGATGGCATTTTATATTTTTAAATAAAATAAACAAGTTAAGCAAAATGAATTTATTTTAGCTCTGACAAATAAAGATAACCCTGCCACTTGTCAGTAATGGCACAATATAAGACTAAAATAGGCATTTGTTTCCAATAATTTTTCCAACCTAAGTTTAAAAAAAGAATAATTAACTATTTAATTTATCATGGTAGGGATTAGTAGGGTGGATTGTAAATGCACCCACAATATCGTAAAAAAGAGGACGAAATAAATTAAATTAAAATCACAATTAGAAAACAAAAACCCATGGAGCCATCTGGGTTTTGAACTTAGACCCTCATGTTAATGGTGACGGAACACATGACGCGAGTCAATTAACGCCTTACCACTAGGCCAGTCCTCTTGTCTTAATTTTTCTAAAAATCCACTGTGTTTTGTTAAGCGTCCAGGCAGGCTTACGCATTTTAACTACCAACGATAATGGAGTGAGTAAAAGTAAGGATGAATTTTAGAAGAAACGTATCCGCATTTAAGTGGAGATAGAAGGGAAATCTGGCTATTAAAAAATCTCCCTTAGTACACCCAAACGAGATTCCAAACCCGACGTATCCTCACTGGCAAACCAGACTAATAGCCATAGTGTTAGACCATGGACAGCTCCCTGCAATTACCACCCTATTTAATACATATGAGATATCTTAGAGATAAAGTCCAATCGCCATAGGAGTGGTGGAAACCGACAGCAGAAGATGTAAAAAAACGGTTAAAAGAAAAACATAGCTAAAAACAAATTTATTGTTGTGAGAGTTTTGACTGCTAAAAGGGAGAACAGCCCAACATTTTATCTTACAGCTCATATAGTTTGGCGAATGGATAAATGAAAGTAGATCTGGTAGATTTAGCTGGTTGACAGTTACCACCCTGGTTTATCAATACGGCTCTAAATGAGATTGCCACACACTTAGTCCGCGTGCCTACTCATGTAAAGTGATTTAAAAATAATATCAAGCACCGTGACGAACGATTCTTTTTTTTATTATTATTAGTAAATGACAGCGTGTTGTGCTGACGTGATTGACCCCGATCAATTTGAATTTAGGTAAGAGTGCACTAGGTATCTTTTTACTACCAGAGTGTTTTACCGTACTATTCCCAGGCGAGTTCTGGTGAAATTACTCCTAAATACCCTTATAATCTCTACAACTTTAGATTACGTCTTTGATAGACCTTGAATTAAACGTGTGACTAAAATAAAAACACAAGGCAGTGAACAGAATTTCTAAATTGTGTCATAACATGTAGAGCACAGTATAACCCAACATGCAATGCAAGTTTCAGATTAAAGGAGTAAAGATTAATGATACTTTGTGTGAAATATGATACAATACCGGCTCATAAAACTTCATGGAGACAGTTTTATGGCTGTTACCACCGTTGTAATGGGGTTACTTTTATTATGGTCTCCTTTCTTTGCCAAAAGCCCCGAACCCTTGGGTTAAGATACAGTTGTGTCGACCCCCTGGCCTTAAGGGAAACTCCACTTTGTGGCACATAAAAAATGTTGACATAGATTATAACACTGTATTACGTCATTATTATCTCGGATTTGTGGACCGCGATGATTACTTTACTCTTCAGCGTGATAAACTAGGTAATGTTTTAAAAACATAATAAATGGTGAAATTTATTTTTAACAAAAAGTTTATGAAAGAACGTTAATTTCTTAGTGATTTTTAACGCAAGGCTATCAATAGGCTAATCATGAGGAACCAACATTAAGGGGATAAAACTTGGAGTGGCGAAGCGAGAATCCTCGTGACTGAATAGTAAAGAAAATTAGAAAAATCGTTATGCGGAGAGATAGAAAAAAAATAAGTTTTATAAAAATGTAAGGTAGAATAAACAGTAAGGAAACCTGGGGCCAAGATTTTAAAAAAGGTTATGTTGAAAACAGTAATTTGGGGAAAGGATTTGTGGAAAAACAATATGAAAAAAATCATCCAGGATAAACACAATGTGAAAAGACACAATGCGGAAAAATACGAAGAGATATGCAATGCGGAAAAGCAACGAGAAAAAACAACATTATATGGAAAAAAGAAATTAGAAAAAATCAACCTTAGTGAGATCGGTTGAGCTTGATTTACGGCTTCCCGAAACAACTAGGCACATTATGCATGCAGCTAAACTTACCGGGTATTCAGTGGCGCTCACATACACTTTTCAAGGGGTTGGGGGATGAAAACTATACTAACTTCTCCCCCAAAAACACACACGTGCGCAAGGGAAAGATTATGCGGGGACTGTAAAGATACTATAACTATAGAAATTCCAAAGAGCAGCGTTGTGCTTCAACCTGAACGCAACTATTAAGACTTGCATAATTTGCATAATTTTAAAATAAATAAATAAATAAAATCACATACGGAACTCTACCAATTATTTGGTATCAGAAATTAATATTTCTAACAATGTTCATGTTTATTTGGTAAGAAGTGGTGATGATTGATAGTAAGGTTGTACCTTCTTTTTTAAGGAGAAGGGATTAAGATATAACCTTACTATCAATAAATTAATGTGACCTAAAATTTGGTTACACTATTTAAAAATTTCATCTCTTAGTCATTATTATTTCTTATTCATTATTATACATTATCCAATTATTAAATAATATATGGATAAATTGTTATTATTTTTGTGAGATAAAATAAACAATTTTGAAAGGATTATAATTTATTACACTATTATAATGTGAACTAATTTCCCAACATTACATAAAAACATCATATATTTAAATAGAAACTGAGGGCATTTACTACGGTAATTAACAAATTTATTTTTAGCTTTTTTTTTATTCAAAAAAGCAGGGTGTTTTAGTTGATTTTCTCCCTGTGCACAATAGGAGATTAAAAAATGTTGCTAGTTTCTTGTAAAAAAAAGACAAAATTTCAGGTGGAGGTGGGGTGGCTAATGACCTCAACTGGCTCGTCAAATGGACAGCACAAGCGCTGCACAATTCATTAACTGGACTATTTTTTGCCCTGTTTGTGAAATGGAGAAGACAGCAGTTCACGGAACGGGTAGAAATTTGCCCGATTCATGAAATGTGAAAAATTCACGAATGGGGTGTAACATACCGGTAATACATACATACATACATACAATGCTCATTTACCACCTTAGTTTACCAACCAACCCCTTTGGCCATCCGGGAGTAAGGGTTAATAAGAAATAGAGACGGCGTGGCAGATTCTAATGGGAGATTAATCATTAAAGGTTTCAAATCAAATATTCAAACCGGTTAGTCGAGTGTGAGGTTCAACAATACATCAACGTCATGCACAGTGCGAGAACTTTGAATGTTGGCTTCGTAAATTATTAACATCCGTAAAGGGGACGAAGCAGACAGCTAGATTTATAATTCCAAGGGTTGGGATTTCAAATGTGTGTTACCTTTGTTAACATAGATGTTCATGTTTATAGCGTCCGTTGAGTGTTTATATACACCAATAAGACGTTAGTCCTGCGAATAGATAGGTTTTTTGAATTAATAACAAATATATATCCACATGGATTACTAGTGTTTACGAACCCTAGCAAAATGATTATTAATGATCAATAAGGTTCCTCTTTTCTAACTTTTGCGGATAACATACGACCTTGAAGGAAAGGAAGAATAGAAAATATTGTGAAACCCTCCCTCCACATTCAGCTATACCATTTTAATAGGAATTTATAACGGTGATATCAAACACAAATTAATAAATATCAATTTACCGTATATAATGTTGTCCAATTGTAAACGTGTTTTTCGAATTGTCCATTTGTAAGCATGTTTTTCAAATAAATACTTTCAACGGAGTGTTTGGTAAATATCTTCCCCACTTCCCTCCCTTTTAACGATCATTTTCCTATGTGTCTAATTAAATTGTCAACAGAGATTCTTTTTCCTAGTATATATATTAATATACATCGAGTATTCAATTATTATTATTACTAATACCGCGTCTTACTACCCGTTCGGATTATACGCACTTACGCTAATGTGTAATGTTAGGGTGATTGTGAGATGAAATGGAGGAACCCACAGTTTAACGTGGAATCCGAACCACGGTGGAGTCCTGGTATTCCACACATTCACAAGTTGTGATCAATACACGTCTTGTCAGAGGTGAAGGAAGGGTTTGGCTATCAAATATATCTATGCCGGGACCGAGGATTGAACTCCGGACCCCCAGCACAGAAGTCCGACACCTTACCCCTAGACCACCAAGTCACCCAAGTATTGCATAATTTTAGCCACAGGGCATGAAAACAGTTCAGTTTTTTTAAGCCGCGTCTTACTACCCTTTAAGGCTAACTACAAATATACGAGTACACTAATGGAGTAAGGATAAGGAAGGTAAATTTGAAAAGAAATGTAGACACATTTACATGGAGTGATAGTGGGAAATTATTTAGCAAAAACATTTCCGATATACCCGCTTTGGATTCTAACCCCATATACCCGTAAAAATATAATGCATACATTAATCATAACAAAAATAGAAAGTAAAACTATTTTATATTTTTATATATATATATATATATATATGGGTCACTCGCTCACTATTTAAAATTAAGGAGACATTTTAGAAACGTAAAAGGATATGATATTCAGATGACAAATAAGACACACAACGAAATTAAACAATTATAGATTATTCGTTAAACTTTACAATCAAATTAATTTTGTTAAAAAAATAGTAGATTTAAAGACACAGGAATATTTTATTGATAAATATAGAAAATGTAGCCTGTTAGTTTTGAGAATTCAAGATATATATTATATTATAAATTTGATAAAAGTCGATAACACAGATAAATACACAATTCTGATATTTTGCATTACAGGTGAATTTCATACATTTATTTAATAACAAAATCTTAATTTATAATCGATTCAAAGTTTCCGAAACCAGCAGCCAGCCAACCTAACTAACGACACAGAAACCAAGACACTGGCATCTGACATATTATTTAAGAATTGTTGAGATTACTATGTGAAGAAAATTAAACTAGGCATTGCTAATGAAGCAATATTTATACTTGTTGGCAAAAAACCTAATTAGAAAACTAACTAGATATCAAATTTAACTTGAGGTGCTTTACATCTCACCTTAACAACCAGTAATTTCAACAAAAGCCCTACAGCTATCAACAGGTTTGCAATTAACAAGAGGTTCGAGAAATGTTACTTTCTTACACAATTTTATTTAAGAGCCCATCTAGCTACTGATTAACCAGGAAATGAGACACTATATTACATTAGAATTAGAAAGAGAATCGAAACGCAATTTTATCCGGAGAGTATGGAAAGCGCACAAGAGAGAAAAACCTCATAGCAAAAGCGCACGAAGATATAAGTTATCGAAAGCACGCCTAGAACTTTTATTAACGGCGCACAAGGGAAAAAACCACTGCATAGCGTGGTAACATGGCAAACAATAATTGTAAACAATCCCTTTACTCTTTATAATATTTACAATAGTGGTTAGGCTAGTTTATAGTTTAGGTCGATAACTAGTTAATTCACGAAATTTATGACACGGGCACGTATCCGGGGGAGGGGGGGGGCCTCATTTCATTACTCGTGAATTCCTCCACACATGGAGATAAAAATATCAGAATTACATTTTTAAAAATATTACAGATGACCCACGCTTGCATTTACTAATAATTATATACTTTTTATGATTTTTGATAGAAAATTTATTAGTTTTTATAAAAATGTATGTAAAATTAGAATATTTTATATTAAAAATTATAAAATGTATATAATTTATTAGTGTATATAAGAATGGGTCTACTTTAATATATTTTTTTCAGGAAATTTTGATACTTTTTTCTCTCCATGCAGGTCAGATTCATCCGCCAACCTCTCTCCCCTCCTTCCACTCCCGCCGTTTAGTCTTGAGATACCCATCGCCGTCGAACAATATTTGAAGAATAAAGCCCCCCCCCTCCCCCTCCCAAACGCAAAGAAAATTCTGGATACGTGCCTGTCACAATACTTGTACTTTCTGAAAATATTATTTCTTGCAGTGTTGCTATATGGGCCTCCGAGACTATAAATAATGGTGCGCTTTTGTTGCACCTACCTTGTACGCTTCTGATATACTCGAAAGCAGATACAATTTAACTTCTATAAACGCCACTGTTTTAATGAAGATCATAAGTTACAGCTATAAATAACGAAGGCTACTTTTAGCTATACTCATAACCGGCGTTACCGAAGTGTACCCACATTTGCGTGGTGGTATAGTGTTAAACCATTTAAGAAAAAACCTCACTACACCCGACCGGGATTGAACCCCGACTTCCACGTCTTCGGCGGTCTTGTCTATTGCGAGAATAACGCCTTAAACCATGCAACCACCTAACTGGGTAGCAAATAATAGTTGTGGGGGAAGGTGGATACCGGGTTAAATGGTGTCCAAACTAAAATATGGTCACCAAATTTAAAACGTGTTCTGGAAAAACCAAAACTGATATTCTGAAGTAGTCAATAAAGATCTTGGCCCCTCCCCAGTATTTTTTAGAGAAATTTCCCAAAACCAGAGAAATTTCCCAGTTACACTCACCATCCCTCTTTCCTGTAATACATAGTGGTCGGTTTTATTACCAAATGCTCAATGCAGCATACAGTGTTAACTAAACTAAAAGTGTTGGTGCGAAATTAAAGGTATGAGTGTAGACAATATCAGATGGCAGCAGAATACAGGACAATTGTAAACTATTTTATATATTGGTTCAATGTTAGTCAAATAGAAGGGGAGGGGGGTAAAGGATGATTTATAGAGTGTAAGCTGAAAAAGGAAGAGAGGCAGCCAGTCAACATTTGCACAGAGCAGTGAAAAATATATCACCGAGTCCTGTGTATTATTTAAGTTATCTGTGGTGGGCTCTAGTATCGTAATTATTTCTATTTAAAAAAAAAACACTTATCATGTTTTATTAGCACAGCGTCTTACTACCTATTAAGATAATACCTATATGTATTAATTACTGTAATGAGTTAGGGATGAGGATGATTGAATTTAGAGGAAGTGTACCCGCATTTTCGTGGAAGAAGAGTGTGAAAAGTTTGTAAAAACCACCCCCACTACACCCGGCCGGGATATGAACCCTGATCTCTCCATCATAGGAAATCTAGTCTAACACAACAGCCACCGAAGCAGATTACCATATGTATTGAAGTTTTAGTAATATATTTGTAAAAAATCAAAAAACTTTAAAAAAACATATTAAATTAAGTTGTTTTTATATCAATGAAAATATTAAGATAGTACTCCAAGAAAATGTATTTTAGAACAAAAGTTTGTTAATTGATAGATCCAAAATGGTTTTCCAACATCAACCAAATCTTTTAAAAGTTAAACGTAGCTCGTTTGAACACAAACGGATACAACTAATATAGCTCAAATTAAACGTCTCTTCGTGGTTTGGTTTTATATATATATTACTTTAAAAACACAGTTGAATGACCAGGAAAACCTTTTACAATACTTTAAAAAATACAACCAACTTATAAAATAATTGTTTTAAAACTAGCATAACATCCATTTACAAATCAACGCCGTTATTTATGGTCGTGTAATATGCCCCATTAGCATTTGCTGGAAAATTATTACGAATAGGAATCTTTTTAGTGATCCTCAAAATCTGGGTGGAGCATTTCAATTAAAGCTTCCAGTATGGACAATTTTTTTGTATACACTTTTTTTGTATTTTTGGGGGGCCCCCATGTGAATTTTCGAACACAAAGTATTCCTGTACCTTTTTTATTTTTTTGTGGGGAGCTACCTGCCTGCAAAATTTCAGCTTCCTTGGTATTTTGTCCTTTTAGATGTTTTCAACGGCCCTCTATGGGAATGTTTCGTCACCACGTATTCCTGAATCCTTTTGGGTTAAGATAACGGCCTGAAAATGTTCAGCTTTTAATGTTTACTGGGCGTCGAGAGTATTTCGACTTTGAGTTTCCAAACATCTCCCCCCCCCCCCCCCCCCCCCCCCCCCCCCNAAGGGCGTGACCTTGGGAACTTTCTGTCACAAAACATTTCTGAAGCCTTTTAGGTTAGGGGCTAACTTTCTGCAAAATTTCAGCTTCTTCATCTGAGCTTAAAGATATTTTCAGCTATTTTTTAAAAAATCACCCCCATTAGAGTTTTCTGCCATCAAGCATGTCTGCGCCCTTATGCACTGGAGCTCCTGCCTACAAAATTTCGGTTTATTATTTTTTCTGGACTTAGAACATTTTTTGACTTTGGTTTTTTAGAAATCTCAATTTTGGAAGACCCAATTATAATTTTCGTTCACCAAGTATATTTGCATTATTTCTGGTCAAACGCTACATGCCTGAAAAATTTCGTTTTCCAAGGTCTACTGGGTTTCGAGAGTACATCAATATTTTTTTCCTAGAAACTCGCCAGTTAGGGTGGGGGGGGCGGAGGCCCTCGAAATTTTTCCGCCACCAAATATTCCTATAGCCTTTTGGTTTAGGAGATAACTGTCTGCAAAATTTCAATTTCAGCTTCATAAGTCTTCTGAGTTTAGAGATTCTTCCAACTTTGGTTTTTTGAAAATCATCCATTTTGGCGGACCTCATTGGAATGTTTTGTCACCAAGTATTCCTGTATCCTTATGGGCTAGGGCTACCTGTTTGCAAAATTTCAGATTCCTAGTTCTTTATTGCGCCCTTTTGGGTTTGAAGATACTTCGGCTGAACAGAACTTGTATAATTATTATAGTGGAGATGAAATAAATCTTAAATTGATCCCAATTTATTTGTTGTTAGGTGAATAATAGATAAAGCCATATCGATGCGACTTTTTGTTAGAATGTAATCGTATGTCTAAGGGCCCGGTTATTCGCAGTCGGTGAGTAAGCCGTTCTTACTACACTCTCTCGAAACTAATAGCCATTTTGTGCTTGTTAATAGACATTAGTCAAATAAGGGGAATAAAAAGTAATTTCAGCTAGTGTGGTCGTTTGTTAATTTTCCCGTTGTTTGCTTATTAAAAAAAACGAGCAGTTACGTAAGGTTTGGATAACTCCCCGCCAACAGATTCAAAAAGGAAGTGCTTAGGTCTCTAGGTCGTCTTTTATTGTTCTCTAGTTATCCCAATTACGGAGAAGATGTCAGTTCAAAAGTTTGAGATATTGTGGGTTGGTAATATAAAAAGAGAAATAGGAGGACGCCGGATAATGAGTTAATTTGGGTTGTTAGTCCGAATCAATGCCACGATGATAAATGAAAGAACTCCAACGTCCGAGGTATACACAAGGTATCGGCAGGAAGCCTTTTTAAACTGATAAATACACGAGATAAAAGGTTATAAAACATTTTGTATAAACTCAGCAGTAAGCGCCAACAATTATGTAATTTATTTATATTTTAATCTAGTATATGAACCGAAAATTTTAATCACTGAGTTTTAACGGTACACTAGTCTTATAATTTATAAAACCTATATTGGCGCCAGTAGCTGTCATAGGTCAGTACTAGAACAAACACTTATATAAAGACTTAAATATTCTCGACCCAATCAAAGGTCAAACCAGCTTCCTCTAAACCAGTAGATATATTAAATACGCCAAACAATGCCTTCTATAACGGTAACTTTTGATTGAAGGTATTAATGTTGGCAGTTTTTTTTTGCACGGTATCTTACTATCCATTCGGGTTATACGCTTATGTACTAATTACACTGATCGTTTTAAGGATGAGGAACGTTATATAAATATGAAGTGTACCCGCATTTGCGTGGAGGTAGAGTAGAAAACCATTTTGGGCAAAACCACTCTCAGTACACCTGACAGAGACTAGACCCTTGATTTCCCCGTTATAGGCAGTCTATTCTACTGCAAAAGCAGTGTATTAGACCAAGCGGCCACCGAAGTGGGTTCAGCAGCTATTAAATAAATATAACGAGAAATATTTTGTCAATACTGGCTGCTTAGTATTTATTTTGCATATAATCTCAAACTTTCTTCTTTAGACGATCCTTTTACGCTTCTTCGTGACCGAATAATGTTTTTTTTATCATTTCGTCAGACTAACTCTCCAGATTATATGCAAACAATAATTACTCAGATGGGGTAAGAATGGGAAAGGAAGCATTTTATAAATAATCTACCCGCATATGCGTGGAAGGAGAGTGGGAAACCATTTAGGAAAGTCCCATCTTCAGTAGACTCGTCCATAATTCTAACCCTCAGCAGGCCAGTAGAACACGAGAGCGACGCCTAATTATTATTATTAGCACCGCGTCTTACTACCCGTTCGGGTTATACGCACTTACGCTAATGTGTAATGGTAGGATGATTGTGAGATGAAATGGAGGACTTACAGTTTAACGTGGAATCCGAACCACGGTGGAGGCCTGGCATTCCCCACATTCACAAGATGTCTTGTCAGAGGTGAAGGAAGGGTTTGGTAATCAGATAAATCTGTGCCGGGACCGAGGATTGAACCCCGGCCACCAGCACAAAAGTTTGACACCTTACACCTAGACCGCCAGGTCACATGCGAGCGACGCCTAATACCATTCGGTCACTGAAGCAGGTCTAATGATATTCAAACCTTTACCAAACCTTGTCATACACCGTACAGTAAGGTTAGTCGGTGTTCTTATTTCAGCCAAGCTCCAGGAACGGAAAAAACTACTCTGTAGGCCTACATTTTTTAATATTGTAGGAACAACGTTCACAAGACGATTTGGACTCGCATCTGTTGGCACGCGCACTATATGTTAAGCTCATCTAGTCTAGTTAGTTGATGACGGGGAGGTCACGGTTCGAATACCAGTTTGGTGTATTGGGAGTATTTTTACTCAATTGTTTTTCCACTTGAATAAAATGTGAGTACATTTCACCTCAACTCTACCTTCTTCATCCCTATACCATTAATGTAATTTAAGTAGGCCTAATTACAATCCGGAAAGACGGTGTGAAAAAACCTTATGGTGTAGTGATAAGGAGTATGGTAGAATTTAAAGGAAACATAACACCATTTGCGTGAAGGGAGAGAAAGAAACCATTTAGTACAAAAACCCTTAAAAGGCCATACCTGAATATAATATCATTTGTATTGAGTGAAATATAATTATTATAGTAGGTTCAATACAATCATTAATATTATAATGACCCTCTTCAGTGGCCGCATGGTCTAAGGCGCTACTCTCGCAATAGACTAGACTACCAATGATGGGGAGATCGAGGTTCAAAACTCAATCGGGTGTACTGAGGGTGGTTTTTCCAAAGTGATTTTACACTCTCTCTCCAAGCAAATGAGGGTACATTTCCTCTAAATATTGTCTTCCTAATCTCTAAAACAACTAACGTAATTAATACATAAGCGTGTAACCCAAACGGTTTAGTTAGACGCGGTGATAAAAAAGTATATATTATTATGACTATAGTAATAGTCATAATAATAATAATAATACACATGACTCACATCGGTGGACACTCGCACTAAGACGCCAAACTCGTCTGGTTTGGTTTGCCGGTAACGGGGAGATCAGGGTTAGAGTTAAATTATTTATATTAATTAATTAATATAAATTATACAAATTAATTAATTTATAGGTGACCTGGTGGTCTAGGGGTAAGGTGTCAGGCTTCTGAGCTGGCGGCCGGGGTTCAATCCCAGGTCCCAGCACATATTTATCTGATTACCAAACCCTTCCTTCACCTCTGACAAGACATCTTGTGAATGTGGTGAATGGCAGGCCTCCACCGTGGTTCGGATTCCACGTTAAACTGTAGGTCCTCCATTTCATCTCACAATCACCCTACCATTACACATTAGCGTAAGTGCGTATAATCCGAACGGGTAGTAAGACGCGGTGCTAATAATAATAATAATAAATTTATAACACCTTCCTACGAAAATTTTACAAATCTACCCTAGATTTTACATTTCTCATTCCCACCTTATTAGTTTAATTAAATGCGTATAGTAACCTGCGGATGGGTAATAAGACAGGCTGTAAAAAAAAACTCTTTTAAAAAAAAACCTTGTTACTAATTACAAATATAAAAGCTATGTTAAGTACAGTGGATACAAAACTGATTTTGTTAAAAGTGAATTAATCTAATCTGCGGGAGTCAAAGAATTTTTTTGTTCGCGATAATAAGCAACCTTATCGAGGTGAGTTTTCGAAACTCATTACTGCTACTCTCACAACGTGGATGTGTCAAAACTTATCGCGAACAAACTCTGAAAGTTTCAAGAAAGCTTTCATGAATAATTAGCGAGTATTCCTAGACAGAGAGTGACGCGAAAGTGCGTATCTTGAATCGCAAAGGAGATTTTGAAGACCAGACAAAGCCGAAAAGGTCCAATTAACATGGGCTCTGAAACGACTACCTTCTTATGGAAAAAATAACGGACTAGGCGCAATCTTGGATTACTATGGATTGTGCGACAGATAGAGAAATTAAAACAAACCAGCATGTTTATTTACCACACTATTACACTAAATAAATAAGCAAAGTAGTATGAACATATTATTTATGATTACTTAATATTTGATTTAAATTTGTATTTTGTTTTGTTTAAGGCCTAATTGAATCTGGCTAAAGGTTTACAAGAAATATAAAATACTTAGCAAAACATAACATGCATACACTTTATGTTGCTTTTTTGGGGGGGTCTAGAACTACATTTCCAAAGAAAAATCCTGATTCGGGTTATCCAATTTGTATACATTTTCATGGGGTTTTTATTCAGGAAATAAACGAAAAAAGCTCAGTTTATTGCAATTTACGACCTATAGAGAGAGTCCATCTATTCATATATAACACCGTACAAGTTTACAGGGCAAACTTCTTTTGATATTTTTAACTTCAAGATGAAGTTAAATCTAATCTTATATGTGGTTTGCAATACACAATTGAACTGATTTTACTGAGGAACGTTGGCGAAAGTGAACTTGGCGAGAATAAAGAAAACTTCTCTTGAGCTACGACTAAATCAAGTTTGTAACTAACTCGCCTTAGTGGCCTAGTTAGCTAACGCGCTAGTTTTATGTTGAGCTAGATTGCCGAGCACGGAGAGATAAAGGCTCGAATCTCACTCGGGTGTTCTGGGGGTGGTTTTTCCCTCTCTCTCCACGCGAGTGAGGGTTCACTTTCTCTATATTCAACCTTCGTAATTCCTAGCCCACTAGCGTAATTAGTAGATTAAAATTTACCATTTTGCTATAAGTATCAGAAAAACAATAATCTTTTCCAATTATGATAGTGATGACATGAGATACTTGAGAAAAATATATCTATAAATTATTATATTTAGTATAATTTTGCCGATAGGGGTTGGTGAAGGGTTAGAACACCTATCTCCGGCTCGGAATAAAATAGGTCAATTCTAACCAGCTGCAATAGTAACATTTTTTTTCCTCGCAATATGTTTCAATTAAATTTTTGATCAAAAATGTATCCTTGTTCTGTTCCCAGGGATTAATTATTAGATTATTATTAATCCTGTCTTTATAACTTGGTGGTTAGAGTGGTCACCCACCAGTTTAGCGGGCTATAGGCTCTTCTTCAGCTGGTGCAGACCAAAATATTTTACTCTCTGTCCAGTCCAGTTATCCAATCAGTAATTATTTAGGATCTAAGGCTGGGTGTGAAGTTGGGTTTGTATGTATTTATTAATAACACATAGCCAATAAAGATTAATACATGAAACGTTGAAACATATTACTTCCAATGATAGCGTTCACAAACGAAGAATTGTGAATAGTGATCAATGCATTAAAAATGATTGAACTTTAACTTTTGTACGCATTATGGATGGACTTCAGCATTGACAGCCCTTGAACTTAAGACAAATCCACCAACGAGAATTCGAGGAAAGACTCTAGCCAATTAAAACACCAGGTTACACAGCAGACAGAAAAAGCCTTCCATGCATAAATATTATCTAAAATGTTCTGAAGTAGCCATACGTGTTTGTTATACGATTTTTCGTTGTTTTAGAGCCATTGACTACGATTTTAAATACTAATGAAAATAGAGAGGACATAATACATTTTCTATTCTGTTAATGAAAAGTAATTCCCCTCGAGTATCTATGGCAATGGTAAAACAAAGAAATAATAAAATGGTATTGAACAATAAGCTTTTCTTGTAATAGCCCTACTTGTTTGTTTTTGGATATTTTTCTTGTATTTTATCGTCAATAGCTACGATTGTAAATATAATTTTAAATTAAGGAGAAATATTACGTTTTTGATTGTTATTGTATAAAAATATTCTTAATAATTATAAAAAACAACCAAAGAAACAATAAAAGTGTATTTTAATGGAACAGGCAGCACTTAAATTAACTTAATTTTATGTTTCAAAACATATAATATAAGGTGGGATGGCAGGGGATCCAAGAACATGTCAGTGTTTTCGTAGTTTATATGACAACACATTTGTTTTGGCACAAATAAATGAAATAATGCACAGTAAAAACATAGAATTTAATTTTCGTCGTATGATGACATCAAACATTTCTTGAATATTTGTTACGGGTGTCCTGGAATTTAATAACAACTTCTTCTATTCATTTCGAAAGTTTCTCGTCTAATAATACCACTATGCTCATGATGGATATTCGGGGACTCTTATAACCACGCGAAGAAAATTAATATCACTGTTTGTACTGGAGCAATGTTTTATTTATTTTAACCTAAAAAAATGTTTTGCCATAAAAACTTCAAAAAACACTGGCCTTTCCTCGGGATCTTCTTCCATCCCACCTTAATGAATGTCTTTTTCCATATGAATTCGTATACCAATATTTTTAGATACCTATCTACTAGAGCGAAGAGCTTAGGTCAACTCCTAGAAATTAACAAAAATAGATTTGAGTCGGACTTTAATCATAAGTATAATTGTGAAGAGTTTTTTTATTCTTACTATGAATTGTGCACTGTAACCTATGCCCTATTCCTTACTATACTCTGATTTTGGTTGAAAGAACAGTAGAGAAAATCAAAACATATTTTTTTGAAGCCAACATTGATAACATTTTCTTGGGTGACCTGGTGGTCTAGGGGTAAGGTGTCAGACTTCTATGCTGGCGGCTGGGGTTCAATCCTCGGTCCCGGCAAAGATTTATCTTATTACCAAACCCTTCCTTCACCTCTGACAAGACCGCTTGTGAATGTGAGGAATGCCAGGTCTCCACCGTGGTTCAGATTCCACGTTAAACTGTAGGTCCTTCATTTCATCTCACAATCACCTTACAATTTCTGCACATTAGCGTAAGTGCATATAACCCGAACGGGTAGTAAGACGCGGTGCTAATAATAATAATGATGATAACATTTTCTTATATTATTTGTGTTATTTGATAGGTATTGATAATATATATCAAAAGTAACATCTGCAGATAACTTTATGTATGAATTTATTAACATTATTTTAGCAAATTTAGTAGCTACCTTATTCTGTTCTTCCTACCAAAATCATACTATAGTTATGCATATGATGGCTGACGTGAATACTATTGCACTAGGTTACGGTAGTTTGTAAGATGTATGTTGATATGGTGAGTCTCATTCATTCAGATAGACATAATCACTGATCATAATGTTGAATAATAAAAAATTAGCATTCTCACAACTATCGCCACGTGTCCACACCTCGACCCCTAGTGTGCGTGTCACGTAATCAGGCCCCAATTACAGTGTGATAACGCACGTGCGTGCCCGATACATAACCATATAAATATCTTTGCCCCGAGACACTAAATAAGTTTTTTTTCGTCCTTGCGTTTCTTAATTATTTTTTGCCGTGCTCTACGTCTAACTACCCGCACAGGATAGTCGTATATTTCCACTAATGAGATAAAGATAACGAAGGTATATTTAAAAACTGTAACTTCATTTGCGTGGAGCGGTGGTGGAAAATATTTTAGGATAAAACACCCCAGTATATAAGGTCATGATTCTAACCCCGACTTCACCGTTACCAGCAAACCAGAAACTTTGTTTACTCTCTAATTGATGAAGATATGACAGTGAAAGTTTTACAATTAATAAATGTTAGAGTAGAGGAACGAGAGAAGATAAGTTTTATTTTAACATTTTTATAGCAAAACTTTTTTTTGCTACCATAAATAAGAAATTTCTCCAGTAGAAATAAATAGTTTAATTTTCTTCACACGGTGATATCAACAGCTGTTAAATATGAGTAGGCCTACTCGTATAGGGGCATTTTTATATACAAGAGAAAAAGTTGTCATTAAATTCCAGGACATCCTTGATAGATTTTCAAGAATTATTGTTGAGGTCACCATGTGAAGAAAATTATACTCTGTTATTACTGGAACAATATTTGATTTATTTTAGCCAAAAAATGTGTTGATATAAAAACTGCAAAAACAGTGGCCTTAACTCGCGGTTTTTAAATTCCCACCTTAAAAAAGGTAAGCCAGGCACCTAAAATTTTACTTTATATTTATTTTCAATATAATTAGATAGGAGAAAATAGATAATCCAACATCTTAGCTCAACCATTAGCGTGTCTGACTACTGAGCTAAGGGTGTTGGGTTTGATTCCTGGCATGACCAAAAAAATTGTCATTGGCAACATATGGGTTTACCCTTTACATTGATAAATTAAACTAACGGACTGGATGTTGTGCCTATCTTAGTCTTAAGTTAAATTATGGGGCATATGAAGCTAAGGCAGGCCTAGCCAACCGGTAGTGGAAAATATATGGCTTGAATTTTAAAAAAAGACTCAGGCCACAGGCTGGCAACAGTAATGGGTGTAAAGACAGAATAAAAAACTAGTTCCAGAAAACGACACAGACCATTTTATATTAAGCCGTGTGGCCTGTCAAAGATTGATACTTTTCCTCTGACCGGGATGGCCGCTAAAACAAAAGATTAAATACAATTTAGGAAACAAAAACTTTAGTATACTCTACACATCCAGGGTTCTAAGCCTGTCTATCTACCAGACTAAACTAGCTTGAAGTTTGGTCAGCCTGTCTATAGATGAGATTAAATTTGTTACTAAAATATTTCATAAACAAAAATTATAATATTCTTTGAAGTAAGCAAGACCAAGACGTGTTAACGAAGGGGGAGAAAAAATGCAATGCATTAATCTAACGCTTCCCACGATATGTATTTTTATTCTACTTCTTTTCATTCCTTTCCACCCCTTCATCACAGTTTCTTTATCGAGAAAACTTTTACATAAAGCTTTGCAAGTTAATGCTACCGGAAAAGCTCATTTCTTTGAAACGCGGTTGATTTCTTATGCTACTGAGACCAAAAAAGAGATTATTACCCCCTCCTGAGATTTGAAAGAAGGAGAGAGAAGGTTGGGGTTGGGGGAAGTGAGAGTCGGTTGATGAAGACGCATATGGAGTGAAGGGAGAAAAAAAGAAAAACTTAAGACATTAATATACAAAATGAAGGACGCGCTTAAACCACAACTCATGAATGAAAACGGAGTAAAATAATAGTTTTGTAGTCGAATAAGAAACCAAAATTACCGAATTCTTTGACTTGTCCTTAAATTATGTAAGGTTTCTTGGGGGGAGATTTGGATGGGGCGGGGGTTCAGTAATTTATATTTTACTACAAAAGGGGTGAGATTTGGGGGTTATAATCCATCTTACGTAAGGTTTATGACGAGAAAATTTCTCGTGAAAAATGTTTTTGACAGAATGTCTTTAAATAAAATTTCACTTAGTCTACATTTTATTTATTTATATGTGTTACACCTAAGTTTAATGCAATTAAAGTACTCTAAAATTTTGTATCACTCGCTTTATTACCAATCCTTATTTCTAAAAATAGCTAAACGATTAAAATAATCTATTTTACCAAATCGTAAAAAATTACGTAAGATATTAAGGTGTGGAGGGATGGAATCTGGTGACGGAAAACCTTATGATCTCTTACGTGGGAGAAAGGAGTGGGGGTCTAAAAATATTTTTAAGAAGCCTTACGTAATTTACAGACAACCCTTAAAAAAAACTTTCCATCACAAGCACCAGCTTTTAAAGTGTTTACGTCGATTGAAAAAATATTTTAGAGCGATTATGATGATATAAAGTAAAACTGAATTGGCTAAATATGTCCTAGAATAAGGATCTGACGTTCATAATTCCCTTTAACACGCAGGAAAATTATGTTAATCTTGAAAATGTTATACCTTGATATTAAATTATTAATCTTGACGTTTTATGTGAACCCAAACACAAAAGATTTGGCCTTACGATTTTGTATTTCCATCATGTGTAGGTCTTTCTACATTTGTAACCACAGCCGAGACGGTTTGATGGCTTTCGTTCAAAGTTTATATTTAAAAATTATATGCTCATATCTAAAGGCCGAATCGTGATTGTTACTTTGGCCCTAACGTTAAGAGTTGTTAACTAAACACTGGTTTTTGAAATAAAAAATTATTCGAGAACTATTTTAAAATAGATGTTTGGCAATATTTAAAATGGTAAATAACTAACACAGTAATGTGGTTTTTAGGATATAAATTGCTCTACGGGTGGCTAACTAGTGACTTTTCTTCAAATTAAATATATCGAAATTGGATCATATGATATTGTTCAAAATGGGTATTTGAAGAGTATTTATATAATAAATAAAATTTTATTTTCATTTTTAAAAACAAATTAGTGTTTGAAATTACTTCATTGATAACTGTTTTTGAAATTTGAAATATTTAAGAATGGTTGTAAGAATTCTGTTTAGAATTTGTCTATAGTGTGTCCGTATGATTATAAAAAAAGTATGGTCTAAGGTAACATTAGTTTTGGGTAATTAATTAGTTTACTGGTGACAAAGTTTTGATTTTTTTTTTGTTAGACTAAATGAGAGACTATTTACGATACTATTTATTTTATTTAAATTAACAATGGAATCGCTAAGACAAAAAACCAGACCTACTGGCAGGTTTTGGAATATCTGGCATTTTTAACTTAATCTACTTAATACTTTATTACTAAAGACTATTTGTATTAACAAAAAAATTGAGACCATCTCACCGCATAGCTCACACGTAGCTTAAGTAAATAATATAACCCATGATTTTTTTAGTAAACCCACTTTCGATAACCATCAATAAATGAAGGTCACTAATACTTGGCACTATAGAAATATTTTTTTTTATAAAATATATGTATGAAGAGTTGAAAACACCGTTGATAAAATGTGTTTCTATATTAAATCACATTTTATTCAAAGTTTGAACAATATATGTGATTACAAAAATTGACGCCAGTCCCGTCAAATATAATTAAGAAAGGACCATGAAACTTTTAAAAAAAATCTCACCAATTTGCTCAATTAGTTAAAATAAAAACAGAATTATGCTAAAGCCTAAGTGTGGAGATAGTATCTTCCTATTGCACAATTACATTTTTAGTTGCTTTAAATATATAAATTAATCTTTCAGACCTCGCCATTTTCTTTGATAAAACCCAGATAATTTTCTATAACGTAAATCTTTTGTAAAAGTTTTGCAAAAATATATTTGATGGATGGTCAAAGTTACATCATATGTATTTTATCAAAGAGCTTTGATCAAAGAAATGTGACATTGAAATATCTACCTAAATTATATTGACAACGGAACGGGTAGTAGCGAGAATAAAGGCAAGCTTTATAATATATAGTTTTAAAATGTTTACCAAACATGAATTCAAACCAGAACAATATGGATATATTTTTCAAATATACATCAACTAGCTGATGAGATTGTACACGCAACTATTATTAGTACAGTCATGTGACCTACAAGTAACAGTTACTAAAAGTCTAAAAGGTAAATTATGTCAATGAAACATCACAAAAGTAGCCATCTTGTTATTAACTATCTTTAAATGGTATATTTACAACATAAATTTCTGCAAAATACGATTTAATGTGTTTTATTTTAATATGAATGCGGTTAAGGCAAATCAGGTTTAATGTTCTTAGTCGTATAATTATGATGCGATCTAGAGTTTAAGAGTTCCTGGCTACAAATTCAGAGGTCCCGGATTCGATCCCTGGCACTTACAAATTTGTCCTGAGTCCAGAACGGGGTCAAACTCAACCTCGAGATGGCAAATGAGGAGCTACAGGAATAAATAGGTAGTGGCTTCAGTCTAGAAAACTGAAATTAACGGCTAGATGGTTCGTTGTGCTAACCATATGACTATCTTTATCCGCAAAAGTTAGCAAATTGCAGCGGTCGCTTGGATGATATAGCTCAATCACAGCATCAAGTCATGGAGCTAGTGCTGATGCGACAATAGGCTCTAATTTAATAAACATTAAAAAATTAGTTTCTTGAGACTAGATGAGTCAATATCTTTAATGAGTTGGTAAAGAAATATGGTAAAAAGAACACACAAACCTTTTCTTAAAAAAGTGTTTTATTTTGTGCTTTAAGTCTTATTAATCACCAAAGATACATACATATTTTTTACACAAATGGGTTGAATACGAAGAAGGTATAATTTATATTAAATATACCCGAATTTGAGTGGAGGGAGTCTGACATGAAACTGATCATAAGTGTCGACAGCCAAATAAAGCCAGAGGATGTCCTAAACATGTCCATACCGGAACGCACATCTGATGCTTCCAGAAGAAAATAACAAATTAAATCATCTACAGACACTATAGTTCACACACCAGTATTTTAATCGTACGGTATCTAAAAGTAATGGGATATTAAATTTCACAAAATATATCTGAAAATAAAATAGTAACATTTTTTGTAAACAATTCCAAATCTACAAGGTTTTCTAGAGATGTGTGCAATCACATCACTCTACGGGGAGCTGGATGAAAGAATCAGTTGTCAACGTTTCTGATATCCGAGCAGGACTATGAAACGTCTGTGGGAGCCTCCTGGGTCTGTCACATAGTTACAAAGCCCCTGGATAAGAAGATTGATGGAGCCCGGTACATTATCGTACAGGCTCTGCGCAGGCTTCTGAAAGTGCCCTTTACATCCAGGGGTTCCAACAATTTTCATACTACCAAATTCTCTTGTTTTTCAGGTTTTCCAGAAGGAATACTCATTTGATAGGAAACTTGGATTGAAGAAAAGAGTAATAAAATGCCAATTTCGATCTACTTGACTAGAGTGAAGTAATGTAACTTATGTTTAAAACAAGATGATTTAAGATTGATGAGGAAATATATATTCTGTCGCTTCTCAGCCCTTGTTTAAGAGGAAATATAACATGTTTGAACCAACGTGCTTAAGTTTTCATTTTTTAGTCCATCCAAAGATTTTTTGCTAAATAATTTCTCACTCTCATTCCATGTGAATGAGGGTATGCCTACTTTGACTTTTATAGTAGTATTCTAATAGGACGGATTATTTAAAAAATAACATATTTTCTTGAGGTTAAAAGTGATAATAATTTAATGTGTTATTTTATGTTTAAATGACCGCATCGTCTAAGACGTCAGTTTCGCAATAGCCTGGACTACCAAAGAAGGGGAGGTTGGGGTTCGTATATCGTGCGTGTGTACTTATAGTGAATGGTGCTCCTACTCTTCATATAAGCAAATGAGGGTACACTTCCTCTAAATTCATCCTTCCTCATTTCTAACAAATTTGCGTAATCATTGCATTAGCGTACAGCCCGAACGAGTCGTAAGCCATGGTGTGAATATATATTAGTGCTATTTCATAGGTATTGATAATACCTATCAACAATAACAGTTTGCGTGTAAACAGAACGGGTAGTAAGACGCGATGCTAATAATAATAAACAGTTCCAGATCACATGACTTTATGTATAAATATATGAAAATAGTTTTAGTGCCTCTTATAACACCCGCCTCAGTGGATGAATGGTCTAAAAGAGTAATTTTTGTGTTTGAAAGGCCTGCTGATAACAGGGAGAACGGGGTTCGAATCCTGGCCGGGTCTATAAAGGGTATTTTTTTTCCTAAAGAGTTTTTCCGCTCTCCATTCATGCAAATACGGGTAGATTACCTCTAGAATTATTCCCTTCTCTTCCCTTCTCCATTAGAGTAAATTATCATACATGCATATAACCCGAACAGGTAATGAGACGCACCGGTAAAAAAAAGTTTATAACCGACAAAAAAAGTGTATTTTGATCAAAGTCGGCTTGTTTCTTCCTCATGACTTTACTATTAGTGCAATCGAATATGCATGGACCAAAAGGATAGTAAGATGCAGTGAAAAATCAAACGGAAAAAGACCGTCAAGGTAGGATAATCCTCAGCTTACTTGCATTGGTCCTTAATTCCCTGGGGCTATTCTTTCTGGGGCGCAGGTGGATTCTAGGTATTCTGTCTGCCCTTATATATCGATTTGCTGATATTGATCAAGGGGATTTTGGACCTGTACTTGCTCTTTAGGGAGACCGGGCGTGCTTTGACTAAATGATTATTCAGGGTGGGGCAGAACCAATTAAACTATATATGGTAAGTTTTTCATGTAGGCCCATATTTATTTTATTAGTTTGTGAATTTTAACTGGGAGATTAAAACCCAAACAAAAACATAATCGTTTGACTTAAAAGTATTTTACTCGTGTAATTTATAGGGTAATCCTAATTATATAACATAATTTTAGTTGGAAAAACAGTTTAGAAAATTTAAACATATTTCTTTGTGGCCAAAATTGATAACATTTATCAAAAATGACAACAACAAATGACTTGACTTGATATATGAATATATTAAAATTGTTTGAGTAACTTTGGTAATTAAAGGATACTGTTCTTCCTACCAAAATCAAAGTATAGCTTTACTATCCATATTATACAGATCATTGAGGCATGTTCAATTATACCTACACTCACACCAATGTTCACGTGGTATAATACGTCATGCTGGATGTTTAATGGACTACCAGTGCTGGAGAAATCAAGGTTTAAATCTCGGGCGTGTGCACTAGGGGTAGTTGTTCCCACCGCCTTTCTATACTAATGCGGTTGCATTTATTTACTCTAAATTATCTTCCTAATCTTACGCCATAGATTAAAGCACTCTAATATAACCCTTGTGTTAAGACTTATTGATTAAAAAACGTAATTATAACATGTAATATTACGTTCAATTTAGATTGAAAGTAATTTTTTTATAGCTATAAAAGTTACTAAAGATATTCATATATTTATACATCCGGTTATGAGATCTGAAGGTGTAATTTTTTTAAATAAATAATACCAAAACCTAGATGAAATAACACTAATGATAAAGTAAAATATTATTAATTATGACCACAATATAAGTATGTTTTTATTTTCGAAAAATAATTTCCTACCATTACTACTCGATTCTACTCCCTCGCTGGGAATTAATATACGGCCCTTTGATGACGCAGAAGACATGCGTATAAACGCGCTCGACCAAAAGTAAACCAGCCATTTTTTTTTCAACTAGGAGTTCAAACTTTAGATCCCAAATTGTTGTTTATATTTAAACCTTTGCAGTTGGCGAATTTGAATGGCGCTGGGTTGAGGCTTTATTTATTCAGATGAGTGGTTTCAGTGCTACAGGGATATGTACGTGTTTGTTCCACAAGCTTTTGATCAGGGACGTGCGTACGCAAAGAGCCGCGTGTGCGGAAATTGTTAGGGCTGATGCATGCATTTAATAGCTTGGATGATCTTCAATGTCCACTAAAAAACACACAAAAAGAAAAACGTACTGCAAGAATCGGAAATGTAGCTAAATATAGTTTTAACGCCAGGCTTTCCACTACTTTTTTTTAAACACAAACAAACAGGTTTTACAAACGGAAATACCTTTTTTTTTTTTCAGAGAGAATGTAGCATAGACTAAAACAGTGATTCTCAACCTGGAAGGCTGGGAGAGGGGCGGAGTGCGAAATCATTGGTAAAAACGTTAAAAATCAGCTAAGAACTGAAAACATTTTATTTCAATAATTTTTATTAAGGTTGGATTTTTTCTTGCAGTATTGGCAAAACTGCTTCCCAGATGTTTATTTTCAAGCTCACAAGACTCAAATAACCC